>CM076582.1:1322462731-1322525605 GCA_034641835.2 Pinus albicaulis | reverse complement strand
GGCTGCTCTCAAGCAACCTGCTTCGGCTAGTCAGCAACCACACTCTCCGCAACCTGCTCCTAGCCCTTCACCTGTAGCTAGTATTCATGAGCCTCTTTACCCTCCTCAAACGATTCCTCCAAGCCTTCGCCATTTAGGAACCATCCCACCTGGCCATTACCCCTCCGGTCAGATACCATTCCTAGCTCCCCCACCAGGAGTGTCCACGGTACCGGTCATGGCCACCCTCTCTCTTCCTAACCTAACCCTTGGGATTCCCATCTGGTACCTTGATCCTCCAACCCCAACCTTGCCTGGTCAACCCAAACATTATCTTGCTTTGACCTCGGTTCAACCGGCCCCCAGGACTTCTCCCGCCGCAACAGTGCCTCAGTCACCTCAACAGGAACCACCTCCTATTGCGACCACTTCGAGTAAGAAGGGCAAAGCTCGCAAGGGGGCATCAAAGGAAAATGCTGCCCCGAAAAACCCTACCCCTCCTTGGCCTCCAAAGAATACCATCCAGTGTGCTTTGTGTGATATTGTCGGTCACACCACCCATACCTGTCCTAAATTGCTTCATCTCAAGCCCATGGTTAATGTCGCGTTCCGTGAGTCCCCGGTCCTGGAAGCCTTTGTTCCTTTCGCGACCGCGGCCACAAACCCCCAGACTATTCACACCAACCACCCCTGTGCTTTGTGTGACCTCCATGGCCATTACACCCACCTTTGTCCCCGCCTCGCAGACTTCCGCACCTCTCTATCCGTGGTCCGCCAATTCGAGGCCAAGCGCAATGAGTCCACCTCTCCCATATTTGTGCATTTTGCTTTGGAAAAACTACCAGACATGACTGCTCCCATTGACATCCCCCCTCCTGATGTCGAGATGATGGAGCCTTCGTCCAGCATGTTCTACAAATCATCATCCATGAGACCCTCAAGGAACATTCCCTCTGAACCCTCCCCTGTTGTTTCGCTTGACCTTACTTCAGCGATCACCTTGGGCTCAACATCGGTAGATCCTTTATCTACTTACTCTTCTTTCACCCCTTGTGACGATACGCATGTGAACCTCTCTTCTCATGATGATGATTCAGGTCGCTTCGCCACGTCAGGTGGTCTTTCTTCCACCAGTCACCCCATCTTCTATCCCGATGACGACATTATGGAAAAAATCCCCACCCCTGACTTTATCTATTCCCCCTTACATCGAACCCATGCGTTCACACCACATACACCGTGTGGCCATTACATTGAAACCCAATGTTTTGGTAAGGGGGCACCCACATTTTAGAGACCAAGAGAAGTAATTCTCCACAACTCTCATAGTGTATCTGGTCGTGTTAAATTTTTTAAAAGTAAAAGTTCGGCCGAACTCTTGTCGCCGGTTTTCCCATCTCCCATGAAAATTTTGTTTGCCCACGCTGTCAATGTGCCGTCAATCTAAACGGAATCAGGAGTTCGACCGAACTTGATAATGAAGTTCAACCGAACTATTAAATAGTTCGGCCGAACTTTATAAAATGTTCAGCCGAACTATTGCCGATAAAAGTTTTTGGCCCCCGATTCTCACAAAAGTGTAACCCAGCTTCACGTTTCCGCCCATAAAACATGGTAAAACAAACTCAACCATGGTCATACATGGTCAAACCTTTCCAACATAGTTAATCATTGTTACTCATTATCACCCATGCTCGACAATGCACAACATTAGTTAACCATATTTAATAATGGTTATTCTTTATAATGCTAACCCTAGGGTTTGATATTATTCCATTGGGTTTATAATGTTAGGGTTTAATAAACCCTTGGGTTTATTAATATTTTGGGTTTATAATATTAATTCGAAGGATTTATAATGTAAATCCCTTGGGTTTATAATATTAATCCTAGGGTTTATAATACTAATCCGGGGGTTAGTAATATTCCATTGGGTTTATAATGTTAGGGTTTAATAAACCCTTGGGTTTATTAATCTTTTGAGTCTACAATATTAATCTCAAGCATTTATAATATGGATCCCTTGGGTTTTCTTCATCCGTTTGGTTTATAATATTAATCCATTTGGTTTATTAATTATTTGAGTTTATAATATTGATAATCCTTTTTGTTTATTGATCCTTTCGGTTTATAATATCAATTTATTAGATTTATAATATTAATAATCATGATGGTTTATTAATTCCTTGGTGTTGGGGCCCTTGTTTTTGAAATCTTGGTTAGAACATTTTGAATTTTGAATAAAGGATGACCTTTTGAGTTGCGGCATGAAGACACATGGCAATCGCGATTGCGTCGCAACTACCAGGAGTCGCGGAGCTATCAAGGTGGCGCGGAAGCATGAGATAGCTGAAGAAATAACACACACAAGTACAGATGAAGAAAACACACAGCAGAAGACAAAAAGCGAAACACACAGATAACAGGAGAGAAGCTGGAAGCAGCTGAAGAAAAGACACAGGGAGGAACTGATAGTCGTGATAGCGGGTGAATAAATAACATTCACCCGACTGAAAGAAGGAGGACACAGCAGAGGTTGCGAGGCTCGTGACAGGAGAAGAAGCACAGAGCGACTGCGGGAAATCATGCATGACATCTCTGTGATTCCTAATCTTCTCTATTTATGTTCTGTAAGACATCTATATCAGGGTTGTAAGCTATCACTGAAGATGCTATGTAATCATGAGCTTGGCCAAGAGATTAATATAATGAAAGGTTGTTGTCTCAATAAGAGGTTTACATGTATGTAATGTGTTTATGCTGGTTTAAAATTTTATTTTCTTAATACTTGAATGCTTCTTAAGTGCTCTTGCATACATGACTCTGTCTATATAATCGATGCATTGTCCATCATGAGTTGCGACTCTGTTCCTTACCATTGGTCTAATCCCCTTCTGCATGTGGTTGCGGCACGCCTCGGGTGAGACTCACTACTCTCCGGAGTAGGGTGAAAATTCCGGCGTGATCCTAGACTACATCGGACCCCTTTGTTGGCCACAACTTCTGAACCTGGGTCTTGTCCGCGAGACCTGACTTCTCGCCAACAAATGGTTCCATTGCCGGGACCTGCATGTTCTGAGGGGAACTAGATCATGGTATCGAGGATTTTTGAAGGAGAGATACGGCGATGGTGGGATAATCATCTCGACCAATTCATTGCTCAGCAAACAGAGCTGACCAAGCAAAAGGAGGCGGCAATCAAGGAGCTCGTCCTTTTCTCTGATTTAGCCAGCGATACGTACGAAATATTCTAGGGAAAATTCCCCAGCGATCTCTACAATTGGTTGCGAAGGTTACAGACGAAGGTGCTTAGAGATGGCTCGCAGAAGATAAACCGCAGGTGGATACACGGGGATCTGGTAGCTCTACATCGGTTGAGCACGGAGCTGACTCGTGCAGTGGATTTTTGGTTCGAAACCACGTTGGACGGCTATATTGTGGAGTTTGTTGCCGAGTGCTACCAATCCTTTTCGAAATCTGAAGCTATTTTCCGTTCCAGGTTAAGAGGGAAACTGCTCAAGGAGATTCCGCTATGGATTAAAGCCCTGATGGTGGATGAAGGGTTGATGGAATTCCACAAAACAAGTATGGAAGCGTAAACCTCCAGTGCTGGGGGAAGGGAGAAGGGACAGGTGCTATGTAGAATGTGAAGCGGGAAGCGGGGAATGGATGTTAAGGCTGCACGCAAGTTGAGGGAGCGACGTGCACATCGGCGGGCGCAGATCGCCGATAGGTGACGAACAAGGGTGATGCGGGATTTAAACCGACGGGAAGCGGCAAGGAAGAACCAGAAGGAGGCGCCTCAGAGGATAGGAATTATGGATTTGGATACCTGGGAAGAAGACGGGACAGCGATGGAAGTGCGATGGGTGCATGGGAGCCCAGCGACGTGAGGAAGAGAGATGGTGACTAACGAAGACGATGAAAAGATGCAGCCTGAAGAGAGTTCCGATGGCGAATGGTACGGCGTGATGCAGCGGATGTTTGAAGAGAAAACGTCACGCAACTCTCTAGGCAGCCCTAATTCCCACATTCTGCATGGCCAGGATCCCTACCTTCCCCTGGTACTGTATCAACCTTTAAGTAATATTTTCATTCAGTTACAAGCATTGAGTCAGTCGCACAATAGTTCATCAGCGTCAGTAACGTCCGGTAATAGCAGCGTTACTAGTAGTGTTATATTCCCTAGTGGAACCGTTACGCAACCAGGACCTAGAGGACTTATCCTGGTCAATACTCCGCGAGTACACATGGCTGGGTCCTTCACCCGGTATCCAAAGTTCTCTGGCCGGGGCAATAATGATGTAGAGCAACACTGGTATCTGTGTGAAGCCATCTGGAGGGCTCGGCAGACGCCAGATGCAGGGAATTTAATAGAGTTCCAAATCACGCTCAGAGAGAGGGCTCTGCGATGGTTTATCAAGTGGTCTGAGGCTCATCCTAACCCCGTAATTGCGGACGTAAAGCGGGACTTTCTCCGCGAATTCAAGCTTCCCCAGACAGACCAGCAGGGCCTGTCCGAGCTGTAGGAAATTAAGCAGAAGGAAGGGGAGACCGCGTGGGAGTTGATGCGGCGATTCAAGGACGCGATCGGGAAACTAAGCTACCCGATCGATCCAAACCACCAGAGCGACTGGTTCATCAAGGCTCTACTTCCCTTGACACGAACCCCTCTCACTCAGCAAAAGATTGATAATCTGCAAGACGCTTTGGAGCAGGCCATGAAGATTGAAGCCATGGTGGACTACCCCAAGGAATACCGGGGGGGGGCCAGCCCCGCATGATCCTTCTTTGATGGGGTTGCAACACCAGATCGCCAGCTTGACTGAAAAGCTCAAGGAGCTCCAGCCGGTGAGACTAGCGTGGCTGAATGTTTGGTGCACTCATTGCCTGGTCGAGGGCCACGTCGCAACTGAGTGTCCCCGGTTGTGTGGCGCAGGGGTAGGACCCTTGGTCGTGGCAATCCAGGGGGGTCCACCGCCTGGTGGTGGCATGGTGATGAATCCGCAGGGGGTCTACCAGCCGCAACAGCCTCACGCGGGGTTCCCACCTCAACCGAGTTCCTCCACCACAGAGTACTGCGAGATTTTCCAGACGCTAGGGCATCCTCCTCGGATGTGCTCGATACTACAGAAGTACTCCACGGTCCCAAACAATGTGTACTACGAATTTTGTGTTTCCACGACTCACAACACTGAGCAGTGCAGGCTGCTCGACGCACTTGCGGATCGATTGGACCGTCCCTCCTACCGGGTGAACGAGGCCCCCAGGGGAAGAGGCGGTGGCATGCGGGGACGCCGCCTAGGCGGACGCGGTCTGGTGAAATGTTACAACTGTGACCAGGAGGGTCACGTGGCTCGAGAATGTCCCCTTCCGCGACGACCCTGGTTTTCCCAGTGCCAGGTGAACGCCCACGCTACAGAGGACTGTCCGGAGCTCATCAAGAAGTGGGAAGAACGGGCGAGGCAGAAGGGGACGAATCTGATAAATTCAGAGCCGCGAGGGACCGCGACCCCAAAAATGCAGAACGTCGCGATCGTGACAAGGGGCAGGAAGAAAACTGGGGAGGATGCCCACGGGAAGGAGCCAGCACGAGTGGTTCGGTCGGCATCCCCGAAGATGTTAATCAGGCCCGAAGCCCAGAAGAAGTATTTCCAGGAGGCAGTTGAGGCGTTCGCCCAACTGCGGGAAGCGGGAGGTCTGGAGGAGCGTGTGCTACCAGAATCTAGGGCGCAGAGCGTCACAGGCACTGTGATCGAGGATTGGCTCCAGTTATTCCTCAAGATTGTTGACAATGTTGCGCTACGGACTTAGAGATCCGGCGAACACTGCCCCTCAATACGTGCAGCACGTCAAGCGGAACAAGCAACGAACAGGCAAACAATTCCGACTTAACACGCAGGTTGCGGGATTCCAAATCAGCGATACCATGTTGGATTTGGGGTCCGACATCAACATCCTGCCACGAAAGACGTGGGAGGCCCTTGGAAGGCCACGACTGGCCTACTCGCCAATCCAACTCAAGATGGCGAACCAGTACTGCATTCTCCCAATTGGCTGGCTCGAGGGTGTCGAGGTTGACATTGCGGGGGTGAAGACATACACCGATTTTCAGGTTATTGATATTATGGGCGACAAGGATCCTTATCCTGCCTTACTCGGCATCGACTAGGCTTTTGAGAATTACGCCATCATTGACCTCAAAAAGAAGCTAATGATCTTTGAGGATGGGGAGGTACGGGTCACCCAGCCCCTTGACCCGTATCAGGGCCCGCGATATACGGAAACAGTGGATAATCGGGAGGATGCTCAGATGATGGACCCCCTTTATTAGATGAATACAGGAAAGAGGGATGACTATATTAACCCGACCACGACTGGTTCTGTCAGTTGGCGGAGTGTGCAGAGCTCGGAGCTCGGATCCGAACTTGCGTGGGAAGACTGGCAGCAAGGGGGTACGAGACCACCACGGGAAGATGTGCTACCATTGCCCAAGTCCAGTGGGTGGGGACTGAGATCCGCGGATATCCCACCCTGTCAAACATGCAAGCTGTCAATACTTTTATTACCAAGGTGGAAGATATGGTCCCAGACAAAAGCCGGATGCCACTTTTGGATGTGGCCTTGCAATCCACGTCGGCCCGGTGGTGGAAAAATCATCGCGACACTCTGTTGCGATGGGATTGCGTGGCGGATGCTCTGCGGGCACATTTTGAATAGGATGACGGACCTCACAGTATGCTTAAGTATCGCGGAACTTCCGACCTGCGAAACCATTTGCGTGCCTGTGAGGAGCAGTGGCGCAGTACCACGTACCCGGAGAAGTTGTGGGTCCACAGGTTTATCCACTCCTTGGATACAATCCCCAGGCCTGGTACCTGGAAGAAGAGTGGAAACTAGGAACCCGCTCGTGGCAGGAAGTCACGGACAAGTTCGTTCGGTGCTTCTCGTTCGAAGGGGAGACGGCGCAGGAGTCTCGGACCCTACAGGCAATCAAGGAGGTCTTGTTTTTACGCCATCCCGAGCCCGACGAGGGCCCGGTTGTGTCACGCCTTGAGGCCAGGCGCAAGTTGGTTTGCCAATGGATTGACGGCGATCCGGATGATGATAGTCTGGAGGACCTCAGGCATATCTATTTTGACGAAAAGGAAGGCGAACGGATCATCAGTGAAGAGCCGACGACTGAAGGAGTCCATTTACAGCCACTAAAGACGAAGAAGCTAAACATTGGGACAGACAAGAAACCCAAGCTGGCAACGGTGGGAGATTACTGGGACGAGGAAATGACAAAAGAAATTTTCAGCCTCCTCCGGGAATACGAAGACTTGTTCCCGTCCTCGGTTGCAGACCTGAAGGGGATCAAGGGGGACCTTGGTGAAATGTGCATTGTGCTGAAGCCGGATGCCCGGCCTGTCAAGCACCGACCCTACCGGCTGAACCCACGTATCAAAGAAAAGGTCAAGATGGAGATCGACAAGATGCTGGCTGCAGGTCTCATATTTCCAGTAGAAGAAGCAGAGTGGGTGAGTCCCATTGTCATTCAGAACAAGAAGGACAAAGCAGAGATACGTGTCTATGTAGACTACCGGAGTCTGAACAATGCCTGCATCCACGATCCGTTTCCCACTTCTTTCAGCGATGAAGTTCTAGATCATGTTGCGAGAAACGAAGCCTATTCCTTCACTTATGGGTTTTTGGGCTACCATCAGGTGCGCATTGCCGAAGAAGACAAAGCAAAGACGACATTCACCACTGAGTGGGGATCATTCGCATACCACATTATGCCGTTTGGTCTGAAGAACGCACCGGCTATGTTTTCCCGGATTGTAATTGTTGTTTTCCAGGAGTACATTAACAAGTTCCTGGAGGTCTACATGGATGACTGGACCATCTACAGCCTGTTGAAGAAACACGCCACCCTTTTGCGTATTATGTTTGACCGGTGTCGTCAGCTGCAGATTTCCTTGAACTTGAAGAAATGTATTTTTGCAGTTCCATTCGGCACACTCTTAGGCCACGCGGTGTGCAAGCAAGGGGTCTATGTCGATCCCGCCAAGGTCGCGGTCATAGTTCACATGGAAGCCCCCGAAACTATGAAGCAGATGCGGGCACTGCTCAGGCACACAGGGTATTACAAGCGGTTTATCCGCAACTACGCAAAGATTACGGCCCCTTTGGAGAAACTGTTGCGGAAGTCAGAAGTATTCCAGTGGACGGAGGAGTGTAGGAGGGCCCTTGACACCTTGAAGGAGAAGCTGGCATCGGCACCCATACTTGTTCACCCCGACTGGGATAAGCAGTTCCATGTGCATATCGATGCATCCGGTATTGCACTTGGGGCTGTCTTGGTGCAACCCGGGGAGACGACAGTTGACCACCCCGTCTACTTCGCCAGCCGCAGGTTATCGAATGCGGAGAATAATTACACCATGACCGAGCGGGAGGTGTTGGCGATGGTGTACTCCCTCCAGAAGTTCCGCCACTATCTTCTGGGCGGAAAATTCAAATTCTTTACGAACCACTCTGCATTGAAGTATCTGGTGAATAAGCCTATTTTGGAAGGACGGATCTGTCGCTGGATTCTAATTTTCCAGGAATTCACGTTTGAGGTGATTGTCAAGCCCGACAGGTTGAATGTCGGTCCCGATCATTTATCCAGGTTGGAGACGGGAGAGAACGACGGCTCTTTGGACGATCAGCTGCCGGATGCTGACCTCTTCCATGTCGAAGCGGTCTCGGATTACTTGGCCGACATTGCCGCCTATCTGACCTCGGGGCAATGACTTCAGGATTACACCCCGCTCCGAAAACGCCACTTGGTTGTCCGGGCGGCTGACTACCAATTGATCGTGGGGCAGCTATACAAACTGGGCCTCGATGAGGTGTTGCGCAGATGCATCCTTGACCACGAACGGGAAGCGGTAATGTGGGAATGTCACAGCGGTGTTGCGGGAGGGCATGTGGGTGCGAAACCCACCGCAAGAAAGGTGCTCCAAGCTGGCCTGTGGTGGCCGACAGTACATGCTGACTGTAAGGCCTACGTGAAGCGCTGGGATGTTTTCCAGCAGACCGGAAGGCCCTCTCACCAGGACGAGCTTCCGCTACACCCAGTGCATGTGTTGCGGCCGTTCGAAAAGTGGGCTGTCGATTTTGTGGGTCCCATCGCCCCAGTCGCCAAACACTCCAAGGCCCGGTACATCATTACCGCCACGGATTACCTTACCCGGTGGACTGAGGCAGCAGCGGTATGCAACTGCACGGCGGATACCGCCGCCCGGTTCATTTTTTAGCACATCATTTGCCGGTTTGGCTGCCCGCGAATTTTAACCAGTGATCAGGGTACGCACATCATTAACGACACGGTCAAGACACTGCTGGACACCTTCATGGTTCAGCATCATAAGAGTAGCCCGTATCACCCGCAGGCTAATGGTATGGTGGAGGCCTTCAATAAGATTCTTGAGAAGGGTCTGACTAAGATTTGCAATGCCTAGCGGGATGATTGGGATGAGCGCCTATCTGCGGAATTGTGGGCCTATCGGACTACGGTGAAGCGCTTGACCAATCAAACGCCGTTCCAGCTCGTGTACGGCCGGGAGGCTGTGATCCCCACCGAGTTTATTGTACCCAGAATGGTGATCGCCACGTCTCTCAAGTTTTCGGAAGAGGCCTCCCTCCAGAAGTGCCTCCATGAATTACAGGAACTGGATGAGGCCCGTTTCCTGGCTGAATTCCACCAGAAGATTCAGAAGGACTGGCAGAAAGCGTGGCATGACCGCCACATTAAGAACAAAACCTTTCAGGTTGGCGGCAAAGTTCTTCTACATGACAGCCGGTTCCAGAAGTTTCCAGGCAAGCTCCAGATGCACTGGTTGGGACCCTACTTTTTCATCGAGATTCACGACTCAGGAGCCGTTCGGTTGGCACAGCTGGACGGTGCAGTTCTCCCTGGGTGGGTGAATGGCGCACACCTGAAACCCTACCAGGAGTGAGTACCTTTCACTTCTCATCAATAACTCTCGCACCCGAGAGCACCCGTAGCGTAGCTTAGTCGAATAACTCTCCCGCAACCGGGATGAGCGTAGGGAGTCTTTTCCGTTCATAGGTGGTATGTCAATAACCGCTCAGTTGCGGGGGCCACACCACAACGAACTGTGGTCGGGGCGGCGCCCGTCCAACGTGTCATCCTTGTAGGATCCATCCACGTACCAGTATCAGTCCAGGTCATTTCCGTCAGTCCTTTTTGTCAGTCCGTAGGATCGCTCAGATTTGCATCATAAATTACCATAAGTAGGCAGTAACCATACCATAATCATTTTCCATCATCCACAGTTCCCTCAGCTGTTGCATCCGCTCATTTCCCCATGCCACCGTCAGCAACTGTCAGATTACACACATGCATGCGATCGATCGCACGATTATCGCAGGCACGAAGGCCAGCAGGAATTAATTATCGTTATGGGGTCTCATCAACTCCGCTCGTGCCAGGTGATGACATAACTTGCATGGAGACCAACAGCATGAGAATGCTGGACCAGTTCAATTTGGAAATTGCAGCGACACCAGAGCGGTTGAAGTCTCAAAACGCACCGCACCAAGATAGAAGCTCCAGGAGAATTCTCCAGGTTTACCAGCGCCGTGCCAAAATGCCAAAGGCTCTCCTATCCATTGCTAAACCAGCGCTGGACAGTCGGATCCACAGGACAGAGTCGCTGGTTGGAAAATACAACAGTGCAGCGTTGATAGACGCCAACCTGTCCAACTCGGTCGAATTCCCCTCCCTCCACTGGCAGACATATATGGAGCATCACTACACACCAGGTGGTCGCTCAGCCAACCGAATGCGACCAGAGTTCCAGGGCCTCCAGCAATCATCCCTGATGAACTTAAGAACTCTCCCTGTCTTTGGGACTACCGGACCGGCCCTGCAATGCACCTAGTTCCTCCTCAGCCGAATTCAGAATGGGTCCTTATGGCTAAACGAGGAGATCCCCATTCACGCTGAAGACATTCATCGCCTCACAGGGCTGTCCCAGAATGGCGCAGACGTCTCCGCTGCCGGTCAGACATCTTCCAAGCACGCACGAAAGACGGGTGATACAGACCTCTATGCCAAATATGGCACTCGCCGGGGGGGGAAAGGCGCCAAAATTGATCTGATTAACAAGCCAGAGATTCGGTTCGCTTGCTATCTCATTGCTAGCAAGACGATGTGGCATTATACCAAAGGAGAGTGCACCTTGGATACCATCTCCATTGCGGAGCACTGTGTCCAAGGCACCAGGCTGAATTGGTGTTCTTTCGTGCTCAAAGAACTGTTCGCGGCATGCGAAGAGAATTATAAGCGCACCACGAGTTTCATCTATGGTTACCTAATTGTAGCTTTTGCCATGTGGAAATGGCACACTCCTCCTGTCTGGTTGCCGGCAGAAACTACTGCGAGCCAGCCCCTCGCGATGAAATTCACCCCGTGGCAGGTGTCCTCTGACCCCAGCATGAAACAGGTGAATGCGGAAGCGTTTCGGTCTTGGTACGGGCAAATGATAGATGTGGTAGCTAACCAGCAACGGGTGCCCAGGAACCTGTTGGACAACTATAGTGAGCAGGTATGGTTCAGGGTAAGCCACAGGCACACTTACCTCCACCCCACTTGCGTGCCGGAAGCCACCTTCCACATGACGCCGCTCAAATTCCAGCTGGACGATGCTACCTTCCACCGCGAGGTCTGTTTGTGGCCGGGGTCACAAAGCACATCCGCGACAGCATCCCCAGATACAACTTTGAGCGGATGCTGCCGGCGCAACGGCCTGCCGAGACGGGCGTGGCAGGGCCCTCACAGGCCGCAGCGGGACCTTCTCAGGATGCAGCCGGGACCTCACAGGAACTCCCCAAACCACTGGTCCCCGTCGTCCGCCACTTCAATACTCAGGTACGAAATTTCAACGTGGTGGCCCAAGTTATTTCAAGCGGTGCCCCTTTGTTTCCTTTGTTTTCTGAATTCCAGCTCAGTCGTTCTCTTTCTCTGTCCCCTACTGCCCCTCTCACTTCTCCCATCCCTACCAACTTATTCACTTCTGCCAGCCCCATCATCACCTCAATGGGCGGAACGGACCCGGGACCTGATCAATTATACCCTCCTCCAACCAAGCGGGCCCGCACCACCGTCACTGATCCGGTGGTGGACCTTACTGATGACGATCTGCCACCCACTCCAATCACAAGGACATTAGTTCCCGAGGAACCCCTTATCGAACCCTCTGAATTCATCAATATTCACCTCCCCCATACCTCCACCACACCGTCCACTGCTCCCTCCGCCGTCCATCCACCTGCCACTTCATCCGTTCCATCAAACTCATCTGCCACTGTATCCGACCCCCTTATCTGGAAACTCTTTGGAGGGGACCACGGGGCGGAAGTCACCTCTAGTACTGCAGTCGTAGTGCCACCAGTCGACCCCGTGGCCACACCCCAAGGTTCTTTCTCTACTATATTTACCCGGCTGGCCAACGTTGGGGCTGACTCGGTCGAGGCTCCGTCTGAGCATGCTGACCCTCCCCCCACAGGCCAGATCACTCAGCAAGAACGGCCAGATTTAGACATGGGCACCTCAACGCAGCAACAGACACTGGTGTCCCCTCTTGAGAATTCCAACAGATCAGTGGCCAGTGGGAAACCTTTACAGGAGTGAATGCCGGAGCAGGGCGCTTCCGGTACCCCCAACATAGAAACATGGGGTACAGCCCAGTTGTGCATATTCATTCAAAGGGCGGCCCTACAGGCCGAACAGCTTCATTCGAAGCTGCAGCAGCGGTGCGATGAGCAACACCACCAGATCATGGCGCTTACTGAATAGCGTGACCATCTGACCATGGAGAAGGCCTACCTGCAGGAGCAGATCACCATTGTCACTCAGGCGTTCTCAGACATATGGCCCGTTGTAAGGGCTCACCATGCCCCACTTCCTGATGATATAGCGGAGAGCAATGTAGCCATCTAGGCTTACCACATTCGGTCTACCTTCACTGGTCTACGCAGGGAGAATCAGGAACTTCAAGCGGCGTTAGCCGCACGACCCGCGCTCCCCGACCCGTAGATTGTATACTCTGAACAAGTGGCAGCCAAGCGGACCCAGGCAGCTCACATGCAGGCGACCCTTCACTCCACGGCGCGCGAGGCTTACGACCTCCTGCGAAGTCTACAGGAGTGTTCACTCACCCTCACGGTCAAAACGCAGCCCATCTCCGTCCAGCTGCAACAGATTTCCAGGGAAATTCAGGAGACCGCATATCCCGAGCGGTTAGATCAACTATATGTCCAGGCGGATGAGCTTGAGGTTCAAATGCACCAGACCGAGGCCAACTCAGCAACGGCCAAGCAGATAATTCGGGAACTCTGTCCACCCATTCAAGCCAGTGCCAAATCAATACAAAAGCTAGCTACAAAGGCCGAGACCCAGCTTACCACAATTTTCGGGGTTGTCCCGGCGAATATAGAGGAGGCCGCTACCACCAGGATCACTGAGGAAGTAGACTCGCTAATGCAGGGATGGTAGCAAGCTGTGTCGGACTTCACCGGGCTCAAAGATATAGCGCTCCGTAGGGTCCTGGAGTTGGGGCCCTTGTTTGAATAGCCGCTTGGAGGTGCACAGTAGGAAAGGGCATGAGACGAAGGCACACAGGCCGAACAAGGCACGGGATCTAGCGGGGCAATGGAGGTGGAAACTGTCATTTGTGATTGACTCGGGGACGAGTCAAGGAACTGTGGTCGGCGCCTGTTGGGGCCCTTGTTTTTTAAATCTTGGTTAGAACATTTTGAATTTTGAATTAAGGATGACCTTTTGAGTTGCGGCATGAAGACACATGGCAATCGCGACCGCGTCGCAACTACCAGGAGTCGCGGAGCTATCAAGGTGGCGCGGAAGCATGAGATAGCTGAAGAAAGAACACGCACAAGTACAGATGAAGAAAACACACAGCAGAAGACAGAAAGCGGAACACACAGATAACAGGAGAGAAGCTGGAAGCAGCTGAAGAAAAGACACAGGGAGGAACTGATATTCGCGATAGCGGGTGAATAAATAACAGTCACCCGGCTGAAAGAAGGAGGACACAGCAGAGGTTGCGAGGCTCGTGACAGGAGAAGAAGCACAGAGCGAATGCGGGAAATCATGCATGACATCTCTGTGATTCCTAATCTTCTCTATTTCTGTTTCGTAAGACATCTGTATCAGGGTTGTAAGCTATCGCTGAAGATTCTATGTAATCATGAGCTTGGCCAAGAGATTAATATAATGAAAGGTTGTTGTCTCAATAATAGGTTTACATGTATGTAATGTGTTTATGCTGGTTTAAAATTTTATTTTCTTAATACTTGAATGCTTCTTAAGTGCTCTTGCGTACATGACTCTGTCTATATAATCGATGCATTGTCCATCATGAGTTGCGACTCTGTTCCTTACCATTGGTCTAATCCCCTTTTGCATGTGGTTGCGGCATGCCTCGGGTGAGACTCACTGCTCTCCGGAGTAGGGTAAAAATGCCGGCATGATCCTTGACTACATCAGACCCCTTTGTTGGCCACAACTCCTGAACCTGGGTCTTGTCTGCGAGACCTAACTTCTTACCAACACTTGGGTTTATAATATTAACAAAGGCTTGGGTTTATTAATCCCTTGAGTTTCTAATGTCAATAAACCCTTGGGTTTATAATATGAATCTCAAGGATTTATAATATTAATCCTCTGGGTTTATAATATTAATGCTACGGTTTATAATACTAACCCTAGGGTTTAATATTATTCCCTTGGGTTTATAATGTTAGGGTTTAATAAACCCTTGGGTTTTTTAATCTTTTGAATTTATAATATTAGACCCCAAGGATTTATAATGTTAATCGATTGTGTTTATAATATTAATGTTTATAATACTAACCCTAGGGTTCATAATACCTTGGTTTATAATATTAACCCTAGGGTTTAATATTGTTCCATTGGGTTTATAATGTTAGGGTTTAATAAATCATAGGGATTATTATTCCCTTGGATTTAAAATATTAATCGCAAGGATTTAAATAATTTTAGTCCCTTCGGTTTATAATATGATTGACTGTGGTCTATCATTGCCAAAATGTGGAGCCATAATATATCATAGAAAATTATGGACAACTATGGCCAAAAATGTTATACCATGGCAAGTCATATTCAATGATGGGAAACCAAGGTCAACCATGGTCAATCATGGTAATTCGTGGTCAACTATAGCCACCATAATCAAGCTTTAAAAGCCACAGTCAACCCATGCTCAACGTTGCTAACAATGATTAATATGGTCTAACATGGTCAACATAGTTCAGCACGGTAAGACATGGTCAACTATAGCTTTTCATTATCAATATAGATAGTCATATTCTATCATAGAAAACCGTGGTCAACCATGGTCAAATTAGTCAATCATGTTCACCCATACTTAAACCATGCACACCATAATCAATGTTTAAAAATGTTTAATAATATAAATATTAATATGATTTAAAATCATTTGGTTTACTAATGGGATTCGTTGTGTTTGACCATGTTTAATAGTCAACGATATTCAACTTCAGCAGAATATAATTTCCTATTAATTTTGTTGATTAATGTTAATAATAAAACATGTTTTGACATAAAACAAACTCAACCATGGCCATACATGGTCAAACCTTGCCAACATAGTTAATCATTGTCACTCATGCTTGACAATACAAACCTTAGTTAGCCATATTCAACCATAGTATCCTATGGTAACGATAGTATTCTATGGTTAACCATAGTAGGCTATGGTCAACCTTGGTCAAGCATAGTAGTCTATGGTCAACGTTGCCCAATCATAGTATCCTATGGTCAACCTTGTTCAACCATTGTAATCATTCTAATTAAGAATGGTAAAACAAAATCAATCATGGTCATACATGGTCAAACGTTGCCAACATAGTTAATCAGTGTTACTCAATCTCACCCATGCTCAACAATACAAATATTAGTTAGCCATATTTAACCATGGTTATTCTTGGTCAACCATAGTAGCCTATGGTAAACTTGGGTCAACCATAGTAATCCCTCTCAACTTATAAATACCCTTGGTTTATAATAATTTCCCTAGGGTTTAATATTATTCCCTTGAGTTTACAATGTTAGGGTTTAATCTTTTGGATTTATAATCTTTGTCCCAAGTATTTATAATGATAATCCATTGGGTTTATAATATTAATCCTAGGGTTTATAATATTTTGGTTTATAATACTAGTCCTGGGGTTTAATATTATTCCATTTGGTTTCTAATATTAGGGTTTAATAAACCCTTGGGTTTATAATATTAATCCTAGGGTTTATAATGCTTTGGTTTATAATACTAATCCTAGGGTTAATATTATTTCATTGGGTTTATAATGTTAGGGTTTAATAAACCCTTGGGTCTATTAATCTTTTGAGTTTATAATATTAATTTCGAGCATTTATAGTATTAATACCTTCGTTTTTAATAAACTAAAATTAACATATACATTAACATTAAATACAAATATAGAATTACTAACATTATTAATATTTGATTTTAAACATAAAGTATACAAAATTGTGAATTTTTGTTGACTATTGTAATAAGGGTCATATCAATAATTTAATTTTATCACTCATTTCATGTGTACAATATGTATTGCTAATGAGGTTTATATTTGTAGAAATTTTTATATCATTTGGTTCATGTAGCGTTAGGTTATTTTATACCATGATGTTTTTAAGATAAATTTTTTTAACAATAATAAAAATTAGGTGCTATGTTTTATATGTGTGTGTGTGTGCATATATTTCTATGTGTGTGTGTGTATTAATTTTGATTTTATCATTTTTCCTTTCAAATGCAGATATGGATAATAATTATGGCATCTATTATAATCAAGTGGTAGAAAATATTTCTAGAGTGATAAGTTCTCTTTCGTATCTTCGGAAAAAGTTCAATAGAAAACATGGCCTCCATCCTACATTTATTGATGAGCAACTTCATGTGCTAGATGAAATGAAAACGAATGTAAAATACTTGTTCATGTGCACATGAGGGAGGATGGGAGGAAAACAAGAAGGGATTGGTTGGAAAGAGTTAAGTATCATGATAATTATCCTATTGATTTGAATCGATGTTCCTATTTTCATCAATCTGGTTGTGTTTTGGAAGAGGCTATTTGAAAAATGACTTTCGTAGGGTTTATTAATCTCTTATGCTTTTAATATTGATCCCTTAGATTTTTAATATTTATCCCTTGGGATCACCAATTGCTTGGGTTTATTAGTTCTTTTGGTGTATAATATTAATAATCCCTTCGGTTTTAAAATCTTTTGAGTTAAAATATTAGTTCTTAGGGTTTATTAAATTCTTAGGTTTTTGAGTTTAAAAATTGATTCTTAGGGTTTATTAATCTCTTATGTTTTTAATATCGATTCCTTGGCCATATTGATCCCTTAGGTCTTTAATATTTATCCCTTGGATTCACCAGTTCCTTTGGTTTGTAATATTAAACCCTTAGGTTTATTATTTATTTTGGTTTATAATATGAATAACCCCTTGGGTTTATTAATCTCTTGATTTTAAAATATTAATTCTTAGGGTTTGTTAATCTCTTGAATTTAAAATATTAATTGTTTGTGTTTACTAATTTCTTGGTTTATAATATTAATATTTACCCCTTCGGCTCACCAATTCCTTTTGGTTATTACTTCTTTTGGTTTATAATATTAATAATCTCTTGGGCTTATTAATCTCTTAAATTTAAAATATTAATTAGTAGGGCTTATTAATTTCTTAGGTTTTTTGAGTTTAGAATATTTATTCTTAGGGTTTATTAATCTCTTATGTTTTTAATATTGATCCCTTGGCCTTATTGATGCCTTAGGTTTCTAATATTTATCCCTTGGGTTCACCGATTCCTTTCATTTATAATATTAAACCCCTCGGTTTATTAGTTCTTTTGGTTTATAATATTAATAATCCCTTGGGTTTATTAATCTCTTGAGTTTAAAATATTGATTCTTATGCTTTACTAATTTCTTAGGTTTTTTAGTTTAAAATATTAATTCTTAGGTTTTATTAATCTCTTGTGTTTTTAATATTAATCCATTGGCATTACTGATCCATTAGGTTTTTAATATATATCCCTTGGGTTCACTAATTCCTTTAGTCTGTAATATTAAACACTTGGGTTTATTAATTCTTTTGGTTTATAATATTAATAATCCCTTCAGTTTATTAATCTCTTCAGTTTATATTATTAATTCTTAGGGTTTATTAATTTCTTAGGTTTTTGAGTTTAAAATATTAATTCTTAGGACTTATTAATCCCTTGAGTTTTCTAAATCTTTGGGTTGGTAATATTAGGCGATAAATATTAGTCGTACACTTTAATATTAATGCATGTTCCAATGTCATGTTATGAAAAACATTGTCTCAATATGAAAATAAAACATGGCCAACCACGGTCATTCTTCGTCCAATGTCGCATTGTGACAACAATTGTCTCAATGTTTAAATGAAGCATGCTCAACCATGTTTATTTTATGGTTTATAGTATTTATCTAAATGTTTTTATTTACTTGAGGTTATAATATTAATCTCATAGGTTTAATATTATTCCCTTGAGCTTAGAATATTAATAATCATGTGAGTTTATCAATCATTTATGTTTAAGATATTAATTTGTAGGCTTTATTCATCTATTATGTTTTTAATATTTATCCCTTCGCCTTATTGATCCCTTAGGTTTTTAATATTTATCCCTTGGGGTCACCAATTACTTGGGTTTATTATTTCTTTTTGTTTATAATATTAATAATCCCTTGGGTTTTAAAATCTCATGAGTTAAAAATATTAATTCTTAGGGTTTATTAATTTCTTAGTTTTTTGTGTTTAAAATATTAATTATTAGGGTTTATTAATCTCTTGTGTTTTTAAGTTTGATCCCTTAGCCTTATTTATCCCTTAGGTCTTTATTATTTATCCCTTGGGTTCACCAATTCCTTTGGTTTCTAATATTAAACCCTTGGGTTTATTAGTTCTTTTGGTTTATAATATTAATAACCCTTTGAGTTTATTAATCTTTTGTTTTTAAAATATTAATTCTTAGGTCTTGTTAATCTCTTGAGTTTAAAATATTAATTCTTAGGGTTTGTTAATTTCTTGGTTTATAATATTAATATTTATCCCTTGGGTTCACCAATTACTTTGGTTTATAATATTAAACCCTTGGTTTTATTACTTCTTTTGGTTTATAATATTAATAATCTCTTGGGTTTATTAATATCTTGAATTTAAAATATTAATTATTAGGGTTCGTTAATTTCTTAGGTTTTTTAGTTTAAAATATTTATTCTTAGGTTTTATCAATATCTTGTGTTTTTAATATTGATCCCTTGGCCTTATTGGTCCCTTAGGTTTTTAATAGTTATCCCTTGGGTTCACTGATTCCTTTGGTTTATAACATTACCCTTGGGTTTATTATTTCATTTGGTTGATAATATTAATAATCCCTTGGGTTTATTAATCTCCTGAGTTTAAAATATTGATTAAATTATGATTTATTAATTTCTTAGGTTTTTGTGTTTAAAATATTAATTCTTAGGGTTTATTAATCTCTTGTGTTTTTAATATTAATCCATTGGCCTTCTTGATCCCTTAGGTTTTTTATATTTATCCTTTGGGTTCACCAATTCCTTTAACTTATAATATTAAACCCTTGGGTTTATTAGTTTTTTTGGTTTATAATATTAATACTCCCTTTGGTTTATTAATCTCTTGAGTTTAAATTATAAATTATTAGGGTTTATTAATTTCTTAGGCTTTTGAGTTTAAAATATTCATTCTTAGGGTTTATTAATCCTTTGAGTTTTATAAATATTTGGGGTGGTAATATTAGGCGTTAAATATTAGTCGTACACTTTAATATTAATGCATGGTCTAATGTCATATTATGAAAAACATTGTCTCAATATGAAAACCAACCATGGGTGACCATTGTTAATCATCGCTAGTCGTAGTTGATCAAGGACTTCCATGGTCAAATACCACATTGTGAAAAATATTTTCTCAGTTTGAAAATCAACCATGGCCAACCATGGTCATTCTTCGCCCAACATCGCATTGTGACAACAATTGTATCAATGTTTAAATCAAGCATGCTCAATCATGTTTATTTTACGGTTTATAGTATTTATCTAAAGGTTTTTATATACTTGAGGTTTATAGTATTAATCTCTTAAGTCTAATATTAGTCCCTTGAGTTTATAATATTAATAATCATATGAGTTTATCAACCCTTTCTGTTAAAGATATTAATTTGTATGCTTTATTAATCTCTTATGTTTTTAATATTGACCCCTTCACCTTATTGATCGCTTAGGTTTTTAATATTTATCCCTTGGGTTCACTCATTCGTTGGGTTTATAATATAAAACACTTTGGTTTATTAGTTCTTTTGGTTTATAATATTAATAATCCCTTTGGTTTTAAAATTTCTTGAGATAAAAATATTAATTCTTAGGGTTTGTTAATTTCTTAGGTTTTTGTGTTTAAAATATTAATTCTTAGGGTTTATTAATCTCTTGTGTTCTTAATATTGATCCCTTGGCCTTATTTATCCCTTAGGTCTTTAATATTTATCCCTTGGGTTCACTAATTCATTTGGTTTGTAATATTAAACCTTAGGGTTTATTCGTTCTTTTGGTTTGTAATATTAATAAATCCTTGGGTTTATTAATCTCTTGAGATCAAAATATTAATTCTTAGGGTTTATTAATTTCTTGGTTTATAATATTAATATTTATTTCTTGGGTTCACCAATTCCTTTGGTTTATAATATTAAACCCTTGGGTTTATTACTTATTTTGATTTATAATATTAATAATCTCTTGGGTTTATTAATCTCTTGAGTTTAAAATATTAATTATTAGGATTTATAATTTCTGAGGTTTTTGAGTTTAAAATCTTTATTTTTAAGGTTTATTAATATCTTCTGTTTTTAATATTGATCTCTTGGCCTTATTAATCCCTTAGGTTTTTAATGTCAATCCCTTGGGTTCACTGATTCCTTTGGTTTATAATATTAAACCTTGGGTTTATTATTTCTTTTGGTTTATAATATTAATAATTCCTTGGGTTTATTAATCTCTTGAGTTTAAAATATTAATTCATAGGGTTTATTAATTTCATGTCTTTTTAATATTAATCCCTTGGCCTTATTGATCCCTTAGGTTTTTAATATTTATCCCTTCGGTTCACCAATTCCTTTCGTTTATAATATTAAACCATTGGGTTTATTGGTTTTCTTGGTTTATAATATTAACAATCCCTTGGGTTTATTAATATCTTGAGTTTAAAATATTAATTCTTACGGTTTATAAATTTATTAGATTTTTGAGTTTCAAATATTAATTCGTAGGGTTTTTTAATCCCTTGAGTTTTCTAATTGTGACAACAATTGTCTCAATGTTTAAATAAAGCATGGTCAACCATGTTTATTTAATGGCTTATAGTATTTATCTAAGGGTTTTTAAATACTTCACGTTTATAATATTAATCTCTTAGGTTTAATATTATTCCCTTGGGTTTATAATATTAATAATCATGTGAGTTTATCAATCCTTTGTGTTTAAGATATTAATTTGTGGGGTTTGTTAATCTCTTATTTTTTTAATATTGATCCCTTATCTTTATTGATCTGTTAAGTTTTTAATATTTATCACTTGGGTTCACCAATTCCTTGGGTTTATAATATTAAAACCTTGGGTTTATTAGTTATTTTGGTTTTTAATATTAATAATCTCTTGGGTTTTTAAAGCTCTTGAGTTTAAAATATTAATTCTTAGGGTTTATTAATTTCTTAAGTTTTTGAGTTTAAATATTAATTCTTAGGGTTTATTAATCTATTCACTTTCAAATATTAATTGTTAGGGTTTCTTAATTTCTTATTTTATCATATTAATATTCATCCCTTGGGTTTATAATATTTTTCCCTTAGGTTTACTAATTTCTTCAGTTTATAATATTAAAAGCTTTGGTTTATTTGTTCCTTAACTTTCTAATATTAATAATTCCTTTGGTTTATTGTTTAATGCCTTTGGTTTTTTAATCCCTTCAGTTTAAAATATTAATGTTTGTTTCATGGTTTATAGTATTTATCTAAGGGTTTTATACTTAAGGGTTTATAATATTAATCTATTAGGTTTAATATTGTTCCCTTAGGTTTATAAACCCTTGGTTTTTTAGTATTAATCCATTGGGTTTTTTATTTCCTTCGGTTTTTAATATCAATCCATTGGGTTTATTGATGAGCTTATTAATTCATTGGGTTTATAATATTAACAATCCCTAAATTTGATTGTTCTCTTCGGTTTATGATATTAATAATCATGTGAGTTTATCATTCATTTGTATTTAAAATATTAATTCCTAGCCTTTATTAATCTCTTCTCTTTTTAATATGGATCCCTTCAGCTTCTTGATCTCTTAGGTTTTTAATATTTCCTCCTTGGGTTCACCAATTCCTTGGTTTTATTAGTTCTTTTGGCTTATAATATTAATAATCCCTTGGGATATTGGTAAGAGATATAGACTTATATAGATAGTAATAAAATACTATTATTATGTTATATATGAATTTTAGTATAATTTGAGTTACAACTATTAATGTATAGAAAAATTTAATAATATTTTATTATCAAATAACATATAGTATGCATATAGTTAATATTATTAATATATTATAAGTAGATATATAAAGTATATTGGTAATTATATTCATAAATACATAATTATTATTTTGGTAAAATACATGTGGTGGGTGGTGGATATAGGCCTATCAGCATATATCAACCACATTGGTGAATGTGGTTGTAAATATATTTCATATACGCTTATCGGCATATATCAACCACATTGGTAAATGTGATTGTGCTAGTTATTATTATTATTATCGATTCACAAATCTACCAACTAGAACGAAGTGAGTTATTTTTTCTATTACTATTTTTCACTCATTGTACTAGCTATTTTAAATGTTTGCACATTCATTTCCCTAGAAATCACCACCTACCACTATTTTGCATCTGAAACATGCTACAAAGATAAAACTTCCATCCAAATTTTTCATCATCTTGATGTCTTCCCTATTATTAATATAAAAAATTCATGTGGGTAAATACCAATCCTCTCAGCATTCAATTCACTGACTACACACCATCCCAAGTATTCAGAAAACCACATAAGCATTAAAATATCAAATCTAGAAACATTATTTTCATACACTTTCAACATAACACAAATGCATATGTGTGGGACTGTAGAGAAAATCCATTGTGCGCAAAAATATCGCAATATTTCATTATATGAACCTTTTCACTTTGCACAATCTATTAATAATAAAATAACCAATAGTCTCATACATGAGTGCGAATAAATATCTCAAGATATCAAATATATTAACATGATTTTCAAAGCATCAAAATGTTAATATTAATGTATTTTTCAAAATAACACAAATGCATATGTACTCTAAAGATAAATAAACATTGCTCTTGTGCACAATCTACTAATATCGAATTGCACATGCATTAACTCCAAAAGAGTTAAAAACACATTACAATTTAAAGATCCCTCCTCACTTCCCTCATTCTACAGATTCATTTTTTCTCCGCACATGCACAACCACCTCCGTACAGCTTTGTCCGCACAACTACTTTCGAACTCAACAACGTCGTTAAATAAATCTTTCACATATGAAGCTGACATTAATTGATGTGGGTCCCATATATCATGGGGAGGAAGCATTCATTGTGAAATACATTACTAAATAAGAATTAAAGAAGAGATATGTATATTTATTATTTTAATAAACTTTGGAAAAATATTTCAACATAGTGAAAGCTCTGTGCATATGCATTTGTTCTCCACACATGCTTTCTCTGAACAACACAGTCCATTGTGTGCAAACATCTCTCAATGTTTCATTGTATGAACCTCCACACTTCGTAGAATATATTAATAATAAAATAGGAATTTATCTTGCGTACAATCTACTAATATCAAAATGCATTACAGTTAAATATCCCTCCGAAATTCCCTCATTCCACACAAATTCAGAACATGCTCTGTTCTACACATAACCTCCACACCTCCACAACTTCATCCGCACAACTAATTTTTCATTCAATAACGTCGTTTATTCAGTCATTGACATTTGAAACTGATATTAATTAATGAGCATACATCGCACAATACGTTCCTAAATACAAAGTAAAAAAGTGATTTTTATATTTATTATTTTGATAAACTTTGCACAAAGTTTTCGACAAAGTGAAAGATCTATACACATGCATTTGTTCTCCACACATGCTTCCTCCAAATAGCTAGCTCCACACAACCACGTTCATATAGCTCCCTCCGCACAACTACTTCCATAGTTGTGAAATGTGTTTCTAAATAATCATTAAAACATGATTTGTATATTTATTATATTTTAATAAACCTTGCACAAATCTTTCCACACATTTGGGAAACCAAGAACTAACTAACACTAAGGACTCTTCATACCATGGGAATACAAAACATGTATCAGACCCTTTCAATGAAAAGATTGAAATGAATCACTTTGTCTTACCACACAACACTTCTTCTTCACAGGGATTGAAAACATGGTTTATTTAACACCCCCGTATATGCAAAGGAGCATCAAATTTTCTTGCACATAAATTTTCCTCCACATAAGGAAACATTATAATATTAATTAGAGATTTTCTCACCCCCCCTCCCCCCCCACCAAGGCTTATGCACTAACATAACAATTTCTTCCAACCACATGTCACATGGATTGAAAACATGGATTATTTAATATTGCATAATAAGAATAAATTTTATAGTCCAATTATTACGAGAATTGTTAAAAAAATTACACTATCTCCCTCTGCGCCCACATTAGTGTGAGAGCACCCTGTTCTATGCAAAGGACCCACAATTCTCCCACACATACTATCTCCTTCGCATAGTAAAATTTTCACACAACGAAGCCATACCAACTACTGCACCATTTATCAGTGCCATAGCACTCACTACGAAAAGGATCATAGTTCTCCAACACATAATCCATCCTGCACAAGGAAACATCATAATATTAATTTGGCATTTTTCAACACCCCCCATGGCCTATGCAAACAAACTGCAACATAATTGATTCTCACATCACTGATAAAATCACTAACATAATAGTGTCCTGCAACCGCATCAATTTTTGCATCATTGACCAAATAGATAACATAATAGTGTCAACGTCAGACAACTCACCAATGCAATGGCCACTCACAAAATTCCTTTTGTTTTAATTTTAAAATGAATTGTGAAGCACTAGAAAAAAAACAAAAATAAAACACCCTCCACTAGGGAATTATGTCCCATCAAATCTTTCTCATCCAATGAGAAATTAGAAATAAAATTTACTGAAAATTTAAAAAAAAATTCCAATTTAATCAAAAATATAAATATTAAGCATTGTCCAGAAAATTTGGTTAAAATTGTGTAATATCCCGAAAATGGATTTTTCAGCAGATCATGCCTAAAAAACACATTATTTAGGTATTATGGCTTCAACTATCATATAATATGTCTGAAAATTCTCAGAAACCAAAATAAATAACAGCAACAACCTTTACTCAGATTTTAAGGGAAAAAAGGTGGGGAAAAGTGAGGATTTTGGCCCTAAAATGAGTGTATAAGAAACTCTGCGTAAAATGACGGGTCAAGGTTCTGGAACATGTTATATCAGGTAAAGAGGGACTTCCATGTATAATTTAAGCTCAAAAAAAAGCACTTTTCTATGTTAAACAGTTCCTCCTTCCCGACTAGTCAAGAAAAACCCTGATTTCCCATGACTTTGAGTATGCAGAAATTTACTGAAGCAAGGGCAGCATATTTTCTAGAGGTATAAGATGTAAAACACTATGAAAAACCAGAGAGTGAGTTTATTAAAATGGCACAGGAATTCAGCAAGGTTAAACAACAGTTTTATATAGAAAACCCCTCAAGAACGAGGTGCTGCAAGACAAGAGAATGATCCAGAAACCCTTTAGTGTTTTCTCCAGGAGATGTGAGACAAGAAGATGAATCTGTATATAGCCAAGAATAATAGCAGCAAAAGAGTGTACAATTCTTGAGGAAACAACCTCTCAAGAAAAGCAATCCAAGCCTCAACAACACATGTACATGAACATGAAGAACACTGTTATTTCTGCATAAACCCAGGCTATGAAAACGCATTCTATGATAAAATTCTGCTCTAAAATGATGATAATGGATGGATATGACAATATATAGCCCAAATACAATAGGGGAGCAAAGCTCTAACCCTTATAAGAAAAAATACCTCATTCCTCCAAGGGATTGGTTGAAATACACAATATGGAAAAAATATTGGAGTTGTTGGGTAGCTACTGCCACTCAAATCTGAAACTCAAATAGAGAAGGATGAAGATGATGAACAACTGAGGTAGACCTCCTCCGATAGATCTCCAAATTTGAAGGCCGATCATTACACTTGAGATCTTCCCCTCAAATCAACCTGCAAACCCTCACAGCAGCTACATCATAAAAATAACGCAGAAACTAAGAGGGACTGCGCAATAGGGGCAGAATAAGTTTTGGCATGATGCCAAGATCTGCAAATCAGCTCCAATGTCTTCCAATCTGATCCTCCAAAGGGAAGAAAGACTTTCCCCCTGAAAAAAAACAGAAGGAAGAGGTGTCGTGACAACTCCACGGCAACACCCTACAACACAGTATTATGTTGTTGCAGCAATAACGTTGTCCTAGAGGATGATGCTGAAAAACTAACCCTGCCGGAGCAGGCACTCAAATTACCTCGGGGCTAAGGGTGAGATCTCCGCACTGAGACACTCGGTTGCACTAAACAGTGCTGCAGACCGGCTAAACAGCCAGCGTTCTAAAGAAGACAAATGTCTCACTCAACAATCAACAACTCAAGCATGAATGAAATGAGGAGGCTCCTCCATCTTTTATAACGTTGGTTTTCCCTCCAAAACCCAACTTATCCTCTCTCTCTCTCCTCCACATCCTCATCCTTATCCACATCCTCATCCTTATCTGCGCAGAAGCTTGCAGAAACTTCTAGAGTGTACATAGGCCCCCTCCTCCACGTGGTGTTAGGTCCCCCCTTGACTCCCACTTAAGTCACAATGTTGTGCTACTAGGTGGATGTCTTATTTCACTTAACTGAGTTAGACCCTCTTCACTCACTTTTTATTTATTTACAAACTATAGACGGAAAACTAAACAAAATAGAATATTCCAATTAGCTGTCGCTAATTAGGAATATTATAGTCCCCCCTGGCAAAATGTTGCTTTCCCTCAAGCAACTGCCTGAACAAGTCTCCTTCCTAGATGATGCTCTCCACCGATACTGCAAAATGTGCCTGGATCCCAAATGCGCCACAGAATATTCCCTGTCCTCTGCATCATCCTGATATGAAGGGATCTCTCAATGCCAGGATCCCAAACTGATCTCTCATGGTACCAGCCAACCAAAAATCCTCCCAGATCCCATTGCCACCATGTCCAATAATAGCCCAAGTCCCACGGCTCGGACTGCGCACTACCTCTGGCTATGACTGATGCTCTAAGGGGCGAAGACCATGACCCCTGCTGAGCTGTATCTGTCACTGTGTAAGTTGTCCCATCGACTGTGTACCAACTCATCACCTCTCTCCACTCAAGGCATGGAGTTTGGAATATAATTAGGAACATCTTCCTCATGTGGATCCTCCATCCCCAAGCAATCATCCAAACAAAATGAGCCACCTCCCAATAAGGCAACTTCTGAAAATATCCTTCCACCTCAAGCTCCGGTAATGAAGGTGGGCTGAAAATCTGAACTTGGCAAGCATCATAGCTTACCCCATGTTGTCCTTCTCTCCACTCATAACAAGTTTAGAGTGTATGCTGATCCTGGGCTACAAAATTATTGCCCTCCAATGGCAAAGTGAAGAACAATCCTCCAAAGAAGGTTCCTCCAACAATGAAGAACAAGCTGGCCCAAAACAATCTATCCATGAAGAATAGGACATGGTCATCATGGAACATCCAAATGAGAGGTTTTCTGAAGGTTTTACAAGATGATACATGATGCAAACAATTTCTCACAAGGATACAACACAGTCTCATCCACTGTAACTTCGGAAAATTACGTGGCAAGCAATCTTCATGATTCATCACATCTCCTAAAGGATAGTAAATGGCTGAATGTAACAACAATAATACATGATCAATCACTTACCCATGGTTGTACAATGGATGAATATCAATCTTATGTCCCACCTCAAAAGAGAACAAACATTTGGTTGTGGTGGCCATATCTCCTCTCATGCTTCCATTAGAACATGTAGTGTAGAAATTGTGAGAATTTTTCCCATTCACGAGCACATCTAGCTCATGCGTCTCCCTCATAATCAAGCCTCCCATACAAATCTGATCTATATCAGCAAATGGAGATATGATCAGTAGCAAAATGAAGAAAACGCTGAAGGTTACAAGTGATGCAAAGAGGTACCAACAGCTTCCCCAACAAGTACAACGCATTTTTACAAGTTGTTGCTTAATAAGAGTACATGGAAAAATGTTTCTATTAATCATGCATGTCTTCATATGATACATGATATAGTGCAGTAAATGAACATACATGTAGTGATAAAACATTTTCCCAAGGCCACAAAAGAGATCGCTGCCTCCATCATGTAGATTGGCCCAATGCAATTCATGGAGCAATTTGACAAGCTTGCCCTCTTGTGAAGCAATGCACTGTATGAGAATGGTGAGAGTGTACAGATCAATGAATGTATAAAAAATATTCTCACCATATACTGGAAGTAATATGGTACATGGATCCATGAATGAGTCCTCCATATTGTTTTGGCATTCTATGAAGAAGAATGAACCATGTGCTGCAAGAAGATAATCCTCCTTATGCTTGGAAACCCAAGTCAAGAAGAATATGACATAGATGTCTTTATCATCATTACCTCCTCTTTGTTCATCAAGTGCAACAAATATGAAGTGCTCCTGGGACCCGTGGGTTATGGATCCATCATATCTCTGTGGGGCACAATTCATCCATAAGGCTCTCCTCCAAAGTGACAACGCTATGAGCTCTTGCAAATAAGCTCATGTCAATACAATGCTTTGTTCTTTGACATGCTCCTTGTAAAAGACTCTTCTAATAATGATACAAAAAATATGGAATACCTCCCAAGATGGAAGTGCTTCGCGAGCATCATCAAAGACCAAGCAGATAGTGCCATCCCCTCTTCCTACAACATCATACAAAGTGTGAGAGCAAATATGCCCTTGCTCTCCCAGAAACAAACAAAGAAACAAGACATTGTGTTGCCTCCCCATACCTCCATCATACCAATCATGTGATGAAGACACAATGAATGATATGAGTATCATATCAACACCATGCATCCATACTCTATGCTGCTCAATGATGCAAGTATCCAGCCATATTATCCCCGTCCTCCTACTCTTAGGAAAAGTGTTTTCCAAGTGATGGCCAAACTCTTTCAAGAGTAACCAGCGCAGCCAAGCCTCTTGTTGCCTGGTATCATATATCTACAAGTACAAGTGATGGCCAAACTCCTTCAAGAGTAACCAGCGCAGCCAAGCCTCCTTCTGCTCGGTATCATAGATCTGCAGGTAGCTCCCTAGCTCCTTGCTCATCATCCACATCCACTTAATCACCTGTGGATGCATCCTCCTTCTCCTCATCATGGTACTCCTCCCATGAGGACTACCATCCTCCCAAATCAAATTCCTGTCTTTGTACTTCATGGGATTTTGAAATGTACGCTTCTCAAGGATCAATGAGACCCTATCAAGAATCAAATAGGTGGTAGGAAAAAACCTCCCATCATGATGTGTATGGCTCAAGGGATGTCCAACACAAGCATGAGAGATGTTATCCATCCTAAGATGTCCTCCATCTTCTATCTACTCTTTTGGGAAGGGAAGAAAGTCATTGCATCCCATGGTGTGTCGAAGTGCATCTCCAGTGAGATCTCTCCTTGAGACCTCCCCTTCACCCATAGTCTTCCAAAACCAATGAGGTCTTGGATCTGGAAGTAGAAGTTCCTCTTTGAGCTGAGAAGAGCTCATTGAGAAAGTGTCATCTAGAAGGGAGAAAAGGTTTCTTACTCCAAGATGTCTACCATAAATCTTCAAGGCTTAAAACCCCAACCTCCAATGTGATGTACAATCCAACAGTGGCTCATGAGAATGATGGTTTGATTCCTCCTTGAAATTTTTCATGTTGCACAGCACAGTGCAACCAAGCTACTCCATCGTAGCAATGAGATTTGACCCTTGGTCATGCAAAAGTAAATCTCCACATTGATCAAAAGAATTTGCTGCAACAATGGAATGTGGAAATATTTTCATACCTTGATGTGCATTTGGAACTTCTTGTAGGGCTGCAATAATTCATTCCTCACAAGTGTTGGCTGCCCCAACTGTTGATGCATGTGGCCGCTCTTCCATGAGGGTGACAGTGTTATCACAAGCCTCCTCAAGAGGTGATGTGATCTCTTCTTTCTTTTCTCTTTCTCCATCAAAGGTTTGGATCAACCCTTGAGTGAACTCTGCAAAAGTATCCACCCTTGCATGGCTCAAGTGGCTGCACCACCAATCATAGGCTTCACCCTCCAAGTGCAGCGCTGATATTTCAACAGCTTCTTCTCCTGCTACAGGATGTAGTAGGAAAAATGCCTCCAACTTTCTCACCCACGTTCTTGCATTAGATGACCCATCAAAAGTAGACAATAGAAATCTATTTCCTTTGATTTCTTTTCTGCTGCATGGCCTTTTCTCTTCCTTCAACTGGATGAAATGAGGAAAATATAGAGTCTCCCTGAAGGCTCTAGGTTGAGATCTATACTCAACAAGGTAATCACTGAGAATATGATGATCCAAGTATCTTCCATGCTCGATATCTTCTTCTTGATGAGAATAGGAAGTGCATGGTACTTCCTCTTCTTTTTCTTCAATCTTCTTGATCTCCTCAACGGTGGATGCATTTCCTCTGGATCTGAAAATAGATGAGAATAAACTCATTTTTTTCACCGTTCCGGTCTTCTGGGGCTTAGACTCACAGGTATTAGTGGATCCCTCATACATGGAAAAATGTGTCCTCCCAGTGGTATGCTACAACTTTGAGCTCTGTGTTCTAGATCTCCCATTGTTCCTTCCACTTTCATCCTGCCTGAGCTGACAATAATATTTGAAAGGCAAAGCTGCTCTGAAGTCTTCCCCCTTGGACTGCCGTTCTCGGAAATAATCTCCAAAGGGTATATGATAATGTTGCCTCTCACTTAGTACTGTAGGTAATAATTTAGGCATTGTGATAACTAGATAACTAGCTCCACAGGCTGAGCCAAAATTATGCTCTGATACCACTGTAATATCCCGAAAATTGATTTTTTAGCAGATCATGCCTGAAAAATGCATTATTCAGGTATGATGGCTTCAGGTATCATATAATATGTCTGAAAATTCTCAGAAACCAAAATAAAGAACAGAAGCAACCTTTACTCAGCTTTTAAGGGCAAAAAAGTGGGTAAAAGTGAGGATTTTGGCCCTAAAATGAGTGTATAAGACAATATGCGCACAATGACGGGTCAAGGTTCTGTAATATGTTATATTAGGTTAAGAGGGACTTCCATGTCGAATTTCAGCTCAAAAAAAGGCGTTTTTAGATGTTAAATAGTTCCTCCTTCCTGACTAGTCAAGAAAAACCCTGATTTCCCATGACTTTAAGTATACAGAAATTTACTGAAGCAAGGGAAACGTATTTTATGGAGGTATAAGATTTAAAACGCTATGAAAAACCAGAGAATTAGTTTAGGAACATGGCATAGGCATTCAGCAAGGTTAAACAACAGTTTTATATAGAAAACCCCTCAAGAACGAGGTGCCGCAAGACAAGAGAATGATCCAGAAACCCTTCAGCATTTTCTCCAGGAGCTATGAGACAAGAAGATGAATATATATATAGCCAATAGTAATAGCAGAAAAAGACTGTACAAGTCTTGAGGAAACAACCTCTCAAGAAAAGCAATCCAAGCCTCAACAACACATGTACATGAACATGAAGAACACTGTTATTTATGCATAAACCTAGGCTATGAAAACGTAGTATATGATAGAATGCTGCTCCAAAATGATGATAATGGATGGATATGACAATATATAGCCCAAATACAATAGGGGAGAAAATCTATAACCCTTATAAGCAAAAATACCTCAATCCTCCAAGGGATTGGCTGAAATACACAATATGGCAAAAATGCCGGAGTTGCTGGGCAGCTACTGCAACTCAAATCTGGAACTCAAATAGAGAAGGTTGAAGATGATGAACAACTGAAATATACCTCCTCCGATAGATCTCCAAAGTGGAAGGCTGATCCTTACACTTGAGATCCTCCCCTCAAATCAACCTACAAACCCTCACAGCATCTACACCATAAAAATAACGCAGACACTAAGAGGGACTACGCAATAGGGGCAGAATAAGTGTTGGCATGATGCCAAGATCTACAAATCAGCTCCAATGTCTTCCAATATGATCCTCCAAAGGGAAGAAAGACTTTCCCCCTGAAAAACAAGAGAAGGAAGAGGTGTCGTGACGACTCCACGGCAACACCCTACAACACAGTATTATGCTGCTGTAGCAATAACGCTGTCCTGGAGGATGATTCTGAAAAACTAACCTTGCTCGAGCAGGAACTCGAAGTCCCTAGGGGCTAAGGGTGAGATCTCCGCACTGAGACACTCGGTTGCACTAAACAGTGCTGCAGACAGGCTAAACAGCCAGCGTGCTAAAGAAGACAAATGTCTCACTCCAAAATCAACAACTCAAGCATGAATGAAATGAGGAGGCTCCTCCATCTTTTATAACGTTGGTTTTCCCTCCAAAACCCAACTTATCCTCTCTCTCTTTCCTCCACATCCTCATCCTTATCCACATCCTCATCCTTATCTGCGCAGAAGCTTGCAAAAGCTTCTAGAGTGTACATAGGCCCCCTCCTCCATGTGGTGTTAGGTCCCCCCTTGACTCCCACTTAAGTCACAACATTGTGCTACTAGGTGGATGTCTTATTTCACTTAAGTGAGTTAGACCCTCTTCACTCACTTTTTATTTATTTGCAAACTATAGACGGAAAACTAAACAAAATAGAATATTCCAGTTAGCTGTCGCTAATTAGGAATATTACAAATTGCAAAAAAATAGCCAAATAATGCATAGTCAATGCAACTTGACCATGAGGCAAATGCTATAGTCCCTAGTGATGCAAGGAATAATAATAAAACCAATTTTTCACAATTAAAAAAAACTATATAATATTATTCCACAATCTATAACACCTTAAGAATTAATAATCAATGATGTTTGACCACTTAAAATGGTTTCAAAAATATTTAGAATCATTATTTAAAAAAAACAAATAACTTGGAAACAATCTAGTAACACCATGTTTAAGTAGTGATGTTGGACCACTCAACATAGTTTTAGAAATATTTAAAAATATATAACTAAATTGGGAACGTTATTAAAATAATTTTGCATATAAAATTTGGTTTTATAAAAAAAATAGTAGATTAATTTTATTGATTTTGATTAATAATATAATATTTAATTAATTTTATATTAAATGTATTTAAATTTGTTTTAAATAAATTTTAATGTAAATTATTTAAAAAATATATTAATTTTAAATAAAATTATAAAAAAAAACGTTATTATATAAATAATTTAAAAAAAAAACAAAATACGTATAAATAATAAAGTAATTATTAAATAGGAATTATGATTTTTTTAGAAAACCACTTTGATTAAGGGAAGCACTAAGGGGCAGCGGGTTTAGCAATTGGAACCCTATCCATCACAACCCTAACTTTTATGTTTCCTTGTCTTGGTTTCTTTGTCACCTTGATGGCATACTCGTCGATGTCATTTCCTGTTTACAGTCATTGTCGTCAGGTGTGGTTATGTATTTTTCTAGAGTTGGTTTGCTACCACCTCTTAGTGTTAATCTTGTTCATGGCTCGGCTCTTTTAGGGCTTTGGTGATTTTTTGGTGACCCACTTCGTCGTATCTCTTGTGCTCCACATGCCTAGGTTTTTGTTGTCGACTCACTCTCATTTTTTGGTTTTTCCACCGTAGTTGCTCTAGTTGGGGTCTACTAGTGCTTGGTTGTGGTGTCTTCCCATTGTTTGTAAGTGGTGGTTTCTACCACTCTTTCTTTGCCTGATGCATGTGCTTCTGCGTAACATTCCGCTTTGAATTGGTTATGTGGACGTTTTGATGTCTCTCAAGGGGTATTTTGACCCATGAATTTTTTTAAATGCTAGGGTTTTGTATAGATGCATTTAGGCCCTATTTTTATTCTAATGACTGTCAGTTTGTATTCAAGGGTTATGACCTTGTAATTTTTGGTTTTTAGGGTTGTTGTATGGACCTCTAAGATCATTTTGTAATACTATTGTTTCTCTATTGGGGGAACTGGTATATTTTTTGCCTAGTGCTTAGAGATATAGATAGATCTTGTGAAATACACTTTTCTAAAGTGTATATGCAAAATTTAATTTGTTTATCAATCATAAATAAAGTTATATATTTTCCTTGAAAAAAAAAACTAAACTAATTATTATTGATTAATCATATATAGAATATTCTTTGATTATTATTTAATATTAGAATCTTGAATTACTAATGGTTAATCAAATTATTAATATGGTCTTTGGATATAGAACCTATTTGTAGTAATGGTTTTCCACACCTGGACAGTAAAAGTAACCCTATATGTGGTGGAAGTTGTATAATGAAACATATTGTGCTGACAAAATTGTTAGATTTCCAATAAATATTGAAACGTGTAAGCTTGTGTAGTGATCTTATCAGCTGCATTGTCAGTCTTATCCCCATCTATTGAGTCGTTAGTCTTATCTTATAGCTATCACTATAAGTCTTTATTTTTCCTATAAAATAGGATCATGTATAGCTCATTTTCTCAAGAAATGAAGTGTGTCTTATAACTATTGCTATAAGCCTTTATTGTTCCTATAAATTAGGTTCATGTCTAGCCCATTTTATGGAGCAATGAAGTGTGTTTTCTCTTTGTTGTTCATCTTGTGAAATCTTGGTAGAAGGATTATTTATATTTGTGGTCTAATCCTTGAAAATTTTAATACTCTTTCATGGTATCAGACCTATACTGCAAGCTCCCTTCTCATTTTTTAGATCTATTTTAAATATTTTAAGATATATTTTTGTATGTAGATTTGTTTGGTGTTTGTTAATTTCCAAGGTAGCATGTAAGTGAGGATAGTTCATTTTCTAGTCTTGCATTTTTGTATACCTTTACTAGCCATAGACCTATAGATCCTTTCCTTCTCTCTTTCAAAGGATTTGCAGTCATTTATGTGGGACGGCCATATTTTGTTCCAAATCAGCTTACTTTTTCCTATGCACAGAAGCTCAATGGAGTACTCCTTGTTGGTCAATATCAGTGGCAAATATTTTTTACATACTCTACCATTTGAGAAGCGCAACACAATTCAAGTAGTTGGGTCACTATGCCTGGTAATCTCAACACATGTGGAATAGAGCAGCCACTCGAAGTGGTAGGAGAAGAGTGTAGAGGTTGTCATGTTCTAGGTCAAATTCAACAGTCAACCGAAGTGAGAAATATAGTTTACAAAATTCACAGTAAGTTCTCAAGGTGTTGTACAAATTCGCCTTTTTCTAAAGTTTATCAAGGCACTACACATGTTTTCTATTTTTTAAATTTTCCTACTATTTCAATTTCCCGCATAATGTTTTTAGAACAAGAAAGGAATATTTTAAAAAAAGAACAAGATGCTTTAAAAGGCATTTTATTTTGGTTTTCAAAAAGGAGAACGACTTATTAAAACATTTTTATGAATTCCTAAAAAAGAGCAAGCCATATTATCAAAACATTTTGAATTTGGTTTTTTTGGTTAAAAGGAGAATTGGGAAAAAATTGTTGATTAGGGTAAAAAGAAGAATCTCGGCAAATATTATTCACATTTTCCTGTAGAAATTCTTGGCAATTTTTCACTGGGTAAAATTTTCTTTTTGGGAATTATGTTGTAGTTGTTGTAAAATTTGAGTTTTGATATTATGGCAGAGTTAAGGATAATATAATTACTTACTTCATACAAATATTTGGAAAAGAAAAATGCAATAACTACTGAAATCTAAGGGGATGGGGCAAACATTAAGTGAAAACAAACCGAATTTACAAAAGAAGATGATGTATTTTCCTACAAGAATAAACTAGATGAAGAAATGGGATTTATTGGGATGCATGTTTCAGACAACCTATTATTTCATCTTGAATAATGTTCAACTAATGGCCGAAGTGTCCTTAGACACATAATTTTATTAATCAGAAAAACAATTACATTGGAATTATGCAAGAGTTTACACCTGAACAACAAAAACACTCTTGCAATGAGCTATTTATAAGCTCAATGTCCTAACTTCCACTAATTATGGATCACTTATTAAATAACAAGCGTCCACTTACATTAAATGACCTTCTAACTACTCTACAAACTTTATTCCTAACTTAGAGCCTAGGAAACAACTCTATTCTAGAGTCCTGTTTTTAATAACAAAATTCCATTTCTATGTATCTCAAATATTTATTAAATATTCTAGAATAATAATTATTAATTTAATATCTTAAATTAATAATATTTTTATTAAAACTTTATAACCTATGATAATATTTATTTTTGGATCATCTAACATTTCCCCCATGATCCAAAGATACATTACAACAGATACCAAGTTCATCCCTGAACTTAGTAAATTTTATTCTGCCAAGAGGTTTCGTGAAAATGTCGGAGGTCTGATCTTCTAAAGGACAATACACTGGCTTGATGACGTCCTTTGCAATGAGTGATCTGATATGATGATACTTGGTGTCCACATGCTTTGTTTTTGAATCAAAAACTGGATTCTTGGCAAGCTTTATTGTGGACTGATTGTCGATGAATAACGAAGTAGCTTCTGTTGGAGGAATTCCCAAGTCCTATAAAACGTGACGTAACCAAACAATCTCACATGCTGCTTCCCATGCTGAAATGTACTATGCTTCTGCTGAAGAAGTGGCCACTGTAGCTTGCTTCTTGCAACTCCAGGAAACTGCAGCTATCCCCATGTTCATTAAGTAACCTGAGGTTGATACCCTATCATCAATACTGCCAGCAAAGTCGGCATCTGAAAATCCACCAAGTACAAAATTTTTAGTCTTTTTGTAAAGAAGACCAAAATATTTTGTTCCTTGGATATATTGAAGAACTCTTTTAGCTGCATTCCAGTGGCTGTCTAGTGGTTCCTGCATAAAACGTGAAAGAATATTGATTGCATAAGATAGATCAGGACGAGTGGTTGTCAAATAAATCAAGCTGCCAATCAACTATCTGTAAGTAGTGCTGTCCACCTTTTCCCCCCCTTCAAATTTTGAAAGTTTCAAGTTTTGTTCCATAGGGGTAAGGACAGGCTTACAATCCTACATTCCAAATCACTAAATAATTTCTGCTGCATATTTACTCTGGGAAATGAAGATCTGATGTGGACGTTGGAATACTTCAACTCCAAGATAGTAGTGAAGTAGTCCCAAATATGTCATCTTAAAACCTGCATGTAACTCCTTTTTCACCTGTTCAATGTGATCATCATTGTTGCATGTGATGATCAAATCATTAACATACATAATCAAAATCACCAGATTTTTACCTTGTTGGCGTACATACAAGGTATCATCAGATTCACTGCGATGAAAACCAACTATGCGAAGGTATTCATCCATTTTGGCATACCAAGCTTGGGGATCTTGTTTTAACCCATATAAATCCTTTATCAGTTTGCAAAATTTATGTTCTTATCCCTCAATTTCAAAACCTGGTGGATGAGTCATGTAGACTTCTTCCTATAAATCGTCGTTGAGAAAAGCACTTTTACATCCATTTGATGAACTTTCCATCCTTGTTGAGCTGCTAAGGCAAGTGTGAGGTGGATGGTGTTCCATTTAGCTATAGGAGCGAATGTTTCCTCATAATCTATCCCTTCCTACTACACAAAACCTTTAGCAACAAGTCTTGCTTTATACTTGTCAATATCACCATTTTGCTAGTACTTAATTCGATAAACCCATTTTCATCCAATAGGTTTAACATACTGAGGACAATCAACAAGTTTCCAAATGTTGTTGTCTTGAACTGTCTGATATTCATCAACCATTGCTTGTTGCCATGCTTTATGTTTTACTGCCTCTTGATAAGAAGAAGGTTTAGTAAAATCATTTTCCATCAAAGCAAAATTTCCTTCATTTTCTTTTGATCCCCTTGTTCCTTTTTTATTTTGTTCATTAGACCTTACATCTTTCAAGAGTTGAACTACCCATTTCGGCAATTGATGTTCATTGGTTTGGGCTTGAGCAACTGCAGGTTCTGGGGGTGAAGAGTCATTGCCAGAAGAACTGCTACTACTAGGAGAATTGGATGAATTGCTAGAAGACCTGGATGGCGTTGATGAAGAAGACAGACTGGATGAATCATCGTCAGATGAAGGAAATTCAAGTTCATACCAACTTGGTGAATTTGGTTGACTTTGTAAATTTCCATGTCTTTTATCAGTTTTTGTTTCTAACTTTTGAAGAAGACTTTCAACTTCTTCAGCACTCTTACTCTCATTTTCATCAAAGATCACATCTCTTCTTACAATAAATTTCCCATTCGACAAAAGTCGGTACCCTTTCTTCTCATCAAAATACCTTATCATTGTGCACTTTAAGCTTCGTGCATCAAGCTTAGTTCCTTTTTCCTTGGGAACTAAGGCATAACAGATAGATCTGAAACTTAGAGATGCTTAACCCATGGTTTGAATCCAAACCATGCTTCATAAGGTGTGATTCTGTCTAAAGAAGTTGTGGGAGATCTGTTTCTCAAGTAGACAGCGGTATGAACTGCTTCAACCCAATATGAAGGACTTAACTTTTTGAAAGTTAACATAGATCGTGCCATTCCTAACAAGGTACGATTCATTATTTCTACTACCCCATTTTGCTACAGAGTGTAGACATTGGTAAGATGTCGTTTGATTCCAGTTTCCATGCAATACTTTTTGAATTCATTTGAAGTGAATTCCTTGTTGTTTTCAGTTCGAAGAGTGCCAATCTTCTCCTTTACTTCATTTTCAATAAGCTTATGAAAAGTTTTGAACTTTTCAAATGCTTATGACTTTTGCTTCAAGAAATAGACCCATGTCATCCTGCTAAAATCGTCAATAAAAAGTAAAAAATATCTGCAACTTCCAAGTGAAGTTGGGAAGGGTCCACAAATATCACTGTGAACCAACTGCAAATACCTGTCTTCTTGCCACAAACTGGTGGCAAAATTCTCTCAATGATGCTTTCCAAAAATGAAAGTTTCACACTTTGCATTTTCCCTTTTGAAGGTTGGAAGTCCTTTAACCATGCCTTGTTTTTGTAACTGAGAGAGACTATCAAAGTTGAGATGGCCATATCTGACATGCCATAATCTGATTGGTGAAATATTTACACTTGCTGCGCCTGCAAAGTCAGAATGTCTTGGAATAACTGTCCCTTTCATCCTTAATAGTTTTCCATCTTCATAACCTGTCATTACTATTTGCATGTTTTGTTTGACTGAGTTGATTTTAACTGAGCCATCTTGCATAATCACTGTATGCCCTACTTGTCGAATTGTGACTAAGGACAAAAAATTTTGCTTGAATGTTGGGATATACCATACACTATAAATCATTCTTTCTCCGATGCCTGGTAAAAAAACTTTAACTACAACTTTGCCTGAAGGAGTATGTTTGGTTTTGTCAGCAAGATAGATTGAATTCAGATGACATTCTTTGAAACTCCAGAAGAAGTCTCGTCGAAATGTCATATGTTGAGTTGTGCCTGTATCAAGAATCCATGCATCTTCATAATCACTACGGAGAAAGCTTGAAACCTGTAAAGTTGTTGCTTCTGTGTTTATGAAAACATATTCGGAACTATTAGGATCATCTTCATCATTTGCAAACTGTGCTGAGCTTGGATGAAACTTAGAAATTTTCTCAACAGAAGTTCTACAATCTGTTGCATAATGACCAACTCTGTTACATCGCCTACAAAAAATTTGACTCAAATCGGTGCCTCTTCCCTGAGACTGTCCTCTGCCTTGAGATTGTCCTTGACCTCTTCTTTGTCCTTTGTTTTGAGTTTGTCCTCTTCTTGGACTCTGTCCTGTGCCTTGATGATATCCTCTGTTTTGATTGTTGCCTCTGCCTTGAAAATTTTTTATGCCTGAATTGGAGCCTCTGTTGGAGTTGTTTCCTCTGTGTTGACTGCGATCACGACCTTATGCTACTTGATTTTGATTAAAATTACCTCTTCCTTTGTTTCTGGAATTGTCAGCTGAGGAGTTGCTAGATCTAGCTGCGGTGAGGAAGACATCTTCCCCAATCTGCTTCTTCTTCCTGAAATTTTTATCATGTTGTGCTAACATGTCATTCATTTCATCAAATTTGATCTTCTTTAACTTTCCAGTGACTTGCAAAGTTTCCAAAAAATGAGTATATGATGATGGCAATCCAGCAATTAAAATTGTAGTTAAGAAGCTTTCATTAATAGCTTGAAAACCAGCATTGATGATTTCTTTCTTAATGTTTTTAAGTAGTGAAATGTACTCAAGGACATCACCACCTTCAGATAATTTCTGTTGAAGCAATTTTAATTGAAGATCAACCTTCTTTGATTCAGGTTGTGTATCAAAGAGATATTTAAATGTATGTAAAGCAGCCCATGCATCTGAATAATTCTCAATGTGTATGTACATTCCATTAGTAACTAAATCTTTTTTAAGAGCTAATGCCTTGGCATCTTTTATTTCCCATTTTTCAAGTGAATCTCGATATGTTGGTTTATTTGGCTTAATTTTGCCATCACAAATGCCATGCCACAATTCATTAAAAATAAGAGTGCTTTCAATTAGACGCTGCCATGTCTTATAGGATTTCACTCCTTCTAGCTTATCAGTTTCAGAGAAGAGATTAATTAATTTCGACATTGGAGTGTTGAAGCAGTGCACCAAAAGAATCAAGCACAAAAAATTGAGCAACTCGTCACGCCACCACACACGCCACACGAAAAACGACACATGATGCAAAAAACAATCTATCGGGGCTTGGCCTTGACCCTCGAATAGTCGTTGAAACAGGAGAAAAATGACTGAGTTTTTGCACTTGGCTCTAGTCAATTTCTCAAATATTTACAACGTAACTTTCAAAATTTGACTTTTACAATGATGCTCTTGCACAATCTGGTAAAAAAAAAGTTACCCCCCCCTCACATTAAAGTTACTTTGAATCATACTTATCTCTCCAGAAACAAATTACAAAAAAAAAATCACCTTATTACTCCAAAAATATTACAAATAACCTTATCTGACATTACATAAAAAATATACCTTATCACTCCATTACAAAAAAAAATCTACTTTCCTCCAAAAATATTACATAAAAAAAAAATTTCTACTAATTCGAAGTAGGATTTGAAATTCTACTTCACCTTATTGTTCCAATTATGATTTCAATTAAAAAAAAAAAATTATAACTCCCAAAAAAATTATGCTTGACTCACGTTTTGTTGATAACTACACACCAGAATTTGACAAGTTTCAAACATTACTGCTGAGTTTTCCAAATATGAAGTCAACACTGGCCACAAAACCATGCATAGCATTCTAGTGCAAACAAGGTTGCCACTCCAACCTCTTCTATCTTTAAATCATGTCTATTCATGGCTTTTTTCTTGACAGCATCAATTTCCTTCCAAAAAGCTTCATAACGATGGGGAAAATTGGCAATTCGAGTATAAAAAAAAACCAAAAAGTTGATTGGAAAGCTCCAGGCACTTCTCTACTATAGGCTCTTTATCAATAATAAAAATGTCTATGGTTTTCTTAGTGAGGGACACAATCTGATACCAAAGCTCGATTACCGTTTTTTACAGTGATTCGAATAAGCTTGATTACATTTTTTTACAGTGATTTGATTTCAAAGCTCTGCAAATAGCTTGAATACCGTTGCTTTAATTCAACTCAGAACGGTTTATGGCATTAGCTCTAGCATCCCGGTATCTCAAGTTCGAGTAACAGGTTTGCATCCAATAGCTACACTTCAACACAGCAGCACCGTTTTGCAACAGAGTGGTCCACGCCAACATATTCAAAGCACATTTCAACGAATAAACATGTTTTGCATATTGTATTGGCAACAAAGTGGTCCACGCCAGCATACTCAATGAAAAATTAAATCTAGGAATCAAAATGATTATAGAATAAAAAGAGGAAAGTGAAAGTGCATGGATGCATCAATCCGCAATTTTTTCTTTGAGACACTGCTTTAACAAGGACTGTAAATTGGATGCATCAATCTGCAAAAATTTTTGTTTTGATAATAAAATTGATTGTAGAATTTACAAATCTAAAATCAATAATAAAATTCTTGTTCTTTTAAACAAAAAACTTGACAAATTCCATACCAATCATTGGCTAATCAATTCAATGGAGTTTTCCAATAACTTGTAGAGCTGGAATATCCTCCTCACATCTACGGCAGCATTACCATAGCTCCGATACCACAATAATGGCTGAACTGTCCTCAGACACGTAATTTTATTAATCAAAAAAATAATTACATTGGAATTATGCAAGAGTTTACACCCGAACAACAAAAACACTCTTGCAACGAGCTATTTATAAGCTCAATGTCCTAACTTCCACTAATTATGGATCACTTATTAAATAACAAGTGTCCACTTACATTAAATGACCTTCTAACTATTCTACTAGCTTTATTCCTAACTTAGAGCCTAGGAAACGACTCTATTCTACAGTCCTATTTTTAATAACAAAATTCCATTTCCATGTATCTCAAATATTTATTAAATATTCTTGAATAATAATTATTAATTTAATATCTTAAATTAATAATTATTTTATTCAAACTTTATAACCTATGATAATATTTATTTTTGGATCATCTAACATCAACTCCTAAAGAAAGTTGGGAAAAACTAGTTTTTTTATTTGGAGGTATCAATGAGTTCCATGCATTAGAATTGGAAACTAAATTATCAACCCTATTACCTGATGATCATGCCTCTATTGAATAGTATATTTCTTAATTTAGGTCTTTGTTGTCTCAATTAAAACCTTTTGGCAATGAGAAAAATGAAGTAGAATGTATTTTCTTGATTTTGTCAAAATTAAAGGGTCATTTTCAGGTTTTTTCATCTACATTCTACACAACAAGGGATGCCCTTGGTGACAAATTTCAAATTTCCATGTTTGAGATAATTTGTGATCGTCTCATATGAGAACAATATAAGCTCAAGCAACTAGATGTTCTCTTTGGCTCTTCAAATCAAGCTTCGGTGGCTCATAACTCCAAAGGTAAGCACAAAGCTTGGTTTCAACAAAAGAAAAATTACGCACAAGTCTGTGAGACTCCCTCCAAGCCTAACCATAATACTAAGTCTTCTCCTCTAGTTTCTAAGAATTAAGATTCCTCTACAAAGACAAGCAAAAAACATGAAAAGAAGAATACCAAAATAGATGAAATTTGTACTTTTTGTGGCAAACAGGGGTATATTGAAGCGAGACGTTGGATAAAGTTGAATTCCTTAGAAGGGGCCATGAAGAAGCACAATATTTCAGTAGGCAAGGGACATGCTATATCATCCTAGGCCATACGTAAATGTGTATACAATTGGATACTTGATTCAGGAGCTTCACATCATATGACTCCTTCTCAAGACCTTATTCCCTCTACATCTCACAAATTGAAGTTGGTGAATCTACACAAATTGAAGTCTTGGGATCACACATTGTACAAATGAAAAATGGGTGCATCAATAATGTGCTCTTAGTACCTGAAATTTCTACAAATTTATTGTCTATTTATTAGATTTGTCATTCTGGTAATGGGAAAACTATATAGTTTTCTGCAAATGAAGTAGTCATTAGAGAGCTACATGATCATGTATTTGTTGTTTCTATTGGACAAGATGATCATGCCTATAGACTATATAAAAAAAAATTCTTCAAGACCTCATTTGCTTCTTATTTTATAGCTCATGTTGATTAATTGAGTAAGATTTGGCATGAAATATTTGGTCATCTCAATTATAGATATTTGTAGTAAATGTACACTCAAAATTTAGTTTCAGGTCTTCATAAGGTTTCATGTATTGATGGAGTGTGTGTAGGTTGTGCCCTTTGCAAACAACCAAGATCCCTTTCCTAAAGGGAAATCCTCAAGTGTAAAAGGACCTCTTGAGTTGGTGCATAGTGATCTAATGGAATTTTCAACTCCTTTTTTAGTGACCAAATATGCATTAATGTTTATGGATGATTTTTCATGGTATTCTTGGGTGTATTTTCTCAAGTACAAGAGCGAAGTCTTTGCAACCTTCAAGACATTTAAAGCTCTTGTTGAGAAACAATCTTAATGCTCCTTTAAAAAGCTACACACATATAATAGGGGGGAATATATCAACAAGGCATTTCAACTTCTTTGCAAAGAACATGGCATTCTTCATCAACCTTATGTTCCCTACACCCTTCAACAAAATGGTGTAGTTGAATGGAAAAATAGAACAGTTAAGGAGATGGATAATTTCATGATTCATTCCAAGAACTTGGCACCTACTTTTTGGGTTGAAGCAGTTAGTTGTGCTAATTACTTTCCAAACAAGATGCCTCATAAGGAAGTTCAAAATATGACTCTAATGGAATCTTGGACACATTAGAAGCTTGATGTATTTTATTTCGGGGTATTTGGTAGTCCTACTTGGGAATTAATTACACATGAAAAAAGCAAAGTCGTGGAAAAGAAAAGTCAGCAAGTAATATTTGTTGGTTATAGTGAGGACATGAAATCTTATCGAATCTTTGATCCTTACTCTAAGGAATTTTTTTTCCAAAGAGATGTTCATTTTTGTTTGAAAATATCAATCCAGGATAATCTTCTTCCCCTACTACTTCATCTTCATTTTTTTATTATGGTTCTAATCATTGTGGTGATTTTATAGATATGGAAAAAGAATAAATCTCTACTGAAGTTCTTAAGCTAGAAGAAAATATTCCATCAGCACCAACATAACCCATACAAGAGAAGCATGTTTTGGATAATTCCTTGAGGAGTCTTCGTAAGAGAAATCATACTGATAGATTTGGCTATGATGCAATTGATTTTAGTTATCTAGCCTCAAATCAACCACATTTTGAAAGAGTTTATCTTTTGAGTCATGCCATTTCAGAGGATCCACAACAATTTCATAACGTTGCTGGAAAATAAGAGTGGGATGCTTCCACGACATAAGAGTATTCTTATTTGATGAAGAATCATACTTGGGATTTTGTTCCTCTTCCAAAGGGACGCAAGTTGGTTCGTTGAAAATGGGTTTACAGAACAAAATATGCAGCAAATGGATTTGTAGACAAACATAAGGCACATATTTTGGAAAAGATATTTTCAAAGGTTGAAGGAATTAAATATTCTGGGACATTCACTCCTATCTCCAAGATGTATTCTATTCATCTTCTGATTTCTCTTGCAGTGTCCCAAGGCTGGTTAGTTTACCAGATGGATGTTAAGAGTGTTTTCTACATGGTGATCTACATGAGGATATTTACATGGAGTAACCTCATGGTTTTTTTCACGATCCTTCACTTGTTTGCAGGCTTAGGTGATATTTGTATGGTATCAAACAAGCTCCTAGAGCTTCATATGAGAAGATGGATAGTTTTTTCTTTCCTCAGGGTTCAATCAGTGTCACTCTGATCCAATGGTCTACACTAAGAGACAGGCTCTGATTTATTGATTCTAGTTCTATATGTGGATGATTTTATCCTCATAGGGAGTTCTTCATCTATGATTCAAAACGTTAAGTAATCATTGATGGGACAATTTTATATGATGTATCTTGGTCTTCTACACTACTTTCTTGGTTTGCAGGTTCACCAATCTTCAAAAGGAATCACCGTCTTCCAGCAGAAATATGCTCTTGATTTACTCCAGTGTTTTGGCTTGACTAATTTTAAGCCTTCACCTGCTCCTTTTCTGTCTGGTGTTATTCTTACTGCTAGTTGCACAACTTCCAGGGTGGATCCTACATTGCATTGCCAATTTGTTGGAATTCCACTTTATTGACACACACTCGACTTGAGATTGCCTATGCAATTGTGTTAGACTCTAGATTTTCTTAGGATCCTCATTAGAGTCACTCAAAAGAAGAAAATCATAATCTCAGATATATTCAAGGAAATTCCAATTTTGGCATTCAACATATTTTTGGTTCTCCTGAGCTTGTAGGTTTCATTGATTTTGACTCAGTTGGATCAGTGGATGATCAGAAATCCACCTCTAGATTTGTTTTTTTATTTTTGATATGCTCCTATTGCTTGGTCCTGCAATAAACAATCATCAAGTACATTATCTTTGGCAGAAGCTGAGTATAGAGTTGCGGTTCTTGCAAGTCAAGAAGTTTTTTGGCTGCGACAGTTATTGCTTGAGTTTGGAATTCAACAGGATCAACCAACTCTCTTATGGCGTGATAATCAAGGTGAAATAAAAATTTCTAGAAATCTTGTGGAACATCAACAGACAAAACACATTGAGATTCACATGCCCTTCATTCGCCAACTTATTTAAGATGGTTTTCTCAACCTAGAATATGTACCTATTGAAGAACAAATAGCGAATATTTTTACAAATTCCTTGGCATCACCAAGGTTTCTTTAATTACGACATATGGTTGGGGTAAATGAAGTTTCCTTTGGGGGTCATCTTGAGTCCACCTTCTTTTATTTCTTCATTTTCTTTCCTTCTTTCTCTCTTATGAAATGTTGTACATGGGTACCTAAAAAGGCCTAGTTGTTAGGCCCCATTCTTTGTGTTACTTTTTCTTTATTTTCCTCCCTACTTTTTGCTTCAAACGGGTTGTTAGAGTTCCAATAAGTATTGAAACTTGTAAGCTTACATAGAGATCTTATTAGCTATGTTTTCAATCTTATCCTTATCTATGAGTCACTAGTATTATCTTCTAGCTATCGCTACAAGCCTTTATTGTTCCTATAAATTAGGTTCATGTATAGCTCATTTTCTCAAGCAATGAAGTGTGTTTTCTCTTCGTTCTTCATCTTCTAATCTCTTGGTAGAAGGATTATTTAGCTTTGTATTTTGATCCATGGGTATTTTAATACTCTTTCAAAAATGAGTTGCTAACATAATACAGGGAAAAGTAATACGAATGAGTTACCAATATAGTACATTGAAAAGTCGGCATTTTGTTATAATTATGAAAATGAGATATGAATATGGTAAACTGAAAAGTTAACATTTCATTGGATAATACATATGAATTATGATAATGGAACCTTGAGAATATGCATTTAGTTGAAGTGATAGATATGTTTAATTGCTAATAAATTCAATGAGTTAAGGTGCGAAGAATTTCATTGGATAATACATATGAATTATGATAATGGAACCTTGAAAGTATGCATTTAGTTGAAGTGATAGATATGTTCAACTGTTGAAAATCCCAATGAATTAAGGTGACAAGTTGCTTCCAACAAAATAAGTGGCACTTAAAGTTGGGCGCAGATCACAAGTAGGCAATATGGGAGTCAGTAGCTGTTATATTCAGCTTTGATATTTCTACACTTGATGTATTTTTTTTGCTTTAACCTAGAATGTTTTGTAATGTAAATATTGGTTTTGATGCGAATGTCAGACACAAAACCCGCCATTTTTTCAAAATTTGGGGCATTTGGAAAGGGCATAACGCCAAGATATTTGAAAACAAGGTCTATCAATACCTCTGGGCTTCTTCAGGTACAATTCTTTCCGATTGGGAGTCTTATAGATTCGGGACAGCTACACGGCTATATATTTCATTTATTGGTGTAGAATGAACTTCTTTCAGTCGCGCTATTTTGTCGATATGTTTATATTGTTTCAAAATTTTGATGTATTGTTTCACAATACCGGTATTTTAAGGCATGAAAATCAGAATCCATGTAAACTTTGATTATTTTTTATTTCTAAATTCAATTTTTCTTTGGTAAACAAAACATAATTTTTTATTTTCCAATTTTCAACCACATCAAGCTGGTGAAAGATTGAGTAATGAAAGACAAAACGTCTCACAACTAAGATGTTAAGGTTGGCAAAAGCATATTGGATGAAAGATACATAGAATGTTTACATATCCACTGCAAAATAGATATAAAAGGGATATCTTTGTGTCCATGGCTTAGGGAAGATGTAAAAGAGATATCTTTATATTCATTACCCTTTATTACTAATTCTGTGTAGAAATGGAAAAAGTATTTTATGCTTAAAATAAAAGGCATTAACTTTGCTTTATGTCAATTGGGTATTCAAATTTACAATTAAAATATATAAAAAGATAAAAATGACATCTTATTTCAAAAAAGATGAAGATGAGAACTCACCAAAAGTTGAGAAACCAAACAACTACAAGGACGGGAGACAACACAACAGAGAATAAAGACATACAAGGACACTGAAGATAAATAACTAGCGTAAAGGTAAAGTTTTGATGCAAGGATGAAGCTCAAATTTTGAATTTAGGATGGTGAGCTGTTCTTTATACAACCTAACATTGATACTGCACGGCAAAGTGTTGGACTATACAATGTCCTTTTGTAATAGTTAGACCTGTTGGAATATGCAATGTCTGGTTCTAAATGTGAGTATTAAAACGTAGAGCATTTTCGTAACTTGTAAAAAATATAGTACACATGAACCGAAAGCAAGAAGTGAAGGAAAGAGACAAAAGATGAGTCACAGAAAGAAGGGAAAAGGACAGAGAGATTCAAATGAACCATCCATTTTCCAACGTACATATATGGATTGAGAAATTTACCAAATTGTATCGTTATCAAATTCTCTATATATATAGATATATATTTGGCAAGCTAAATATGGATGATAGTTGTGGATTGAGACGTGAGCACTTTGTATTGTTATCATATGATACAAATTCCTCTCCCTATATTATTTGAATCATGTGAATTCTGTTGAGTATTTCTTGAGTGAAACTGAATCTCTGGTTGATGTTGCTTCATTGAATTAATGGTATAATGCCGAATACCTAGTGAGCGCATCATTAAATTTGACCTTCATTTCCAAGCCTCAGTCAATTGACTATGACTATCACAGTTGACATGTTTGCATTTGATATGAGGCTACAAGTATCATGTTTTTCTAGGTGTTGAATACATTTCCATATTCAAAAACATAATTTAAATAGTGAAAATTACACATGGTGTGTGTATTAAGCATTGAGAGAAATCAAATATCTTGATGTATAGACTTTTTTCAAATTTTGTACTCTAAAAAGGATTTTGCACCCTAACAGATTTGATCCCTCTCAATGCTTACTAAATCCATGATTAAAATGAACCTAGACTAGTATTAACAAAATGGTTTATCAATTAGAATATAAGTATGGGTAACCAATTACTTTTCACCTCTCTTTGTATGGAAAATAATCTCACTTTAAATGGATTTCTTTTCTCCTCTCTTTGTATATATAAAAAAATATCACTTAAAATTATACATGATACTTCAAAATATCTTTGCAAAAAAAGTCCATACACGTGTCCTTTATTAAAAAAAAATGGTCATACATGTGCCTTCTTTAAAAAAAAATCAATTACTAAGTTTTTGGTAATTTTACGAAAAAAAACACCCTTAATTTTAGAATAACCACAAAAATTTGTATAGAAACTTGGTTCAAAAATTTCAACCCTACTACCTTGATAATATCTTGTGTCCCCTTTTGGATTATGCACCTGAACTTGTAACCACACTTCTCAGTTAATGATGTGTTTGAACATCCCTTTATTACAATGAGAAAGTTCATCCCTGTGTCTAAAGAAACTACTAGAAGTCATTGTTTCATTTTCCAGAATGTGTTGTGCAATGGGCATATGAAAAGGGTTTTTCAAAGCACTTTTGTTATATTTTGAAGGTGCCAAATAGGAAAATGCACTCTTTTAGGTCAAATGTTGTTAGGGACTGAACATTTGTTAGTTGTACTTTTGTTTGAGAACCTCTCAAGATGAATTCAAAAAAGTTTAGAATGAAAAAATACTTGAATTGGAGATCCAATTTTATATACATTTAGGAAAGTGAGATTTCTACAAGATGCAACAAACACAAACACCAAAGGGGATTTTTTATTTCTATGAGATCAAAAATTTATTTTACCATGAAAAGGGATTTTTTTCATTTTTCCCGTAATTTTTTTTATTTATTCTTATCTTAAAAAAAATCCTTAAATCATTTTATATTTAACCCTTTTTTTCATAGTCATTAGATACATAGCACAAATATTTTCATTGCAATACACCATAACTTTTAAAAAAACTCTCTCTTTAGAAACATTTTGAATAAATTGAAAAAGGTTTTTTTTTTTTTGCATGGCACTAAGTTTTTGCCTTTCTGGACTGTTACATAGTGTTTTCCATGTAATATGTTGAGTTGTGACAAAAATATTTTCCCTAAAATACATTGCTTCGTGTACAGTATGGCATTCTCCTCAGCTCTTTTCTCCATCACCCTCCCTATTTCATATTGCAAATAATATCTTTACCATGATATATATTGCAGTTTGCTCAAAATTTAAAGAAAAGTGTAACATAGTTTGTATTGCACATGGCCAACTCTTTATTTCAAGTCTCAAGAAAAATCTTTCCTCTAAAATACATTAGATTTTTTTCAATATTTAAAGAAAGGTGTAACATAGTGTGTATTACATTAAAAAAGAAGAAGTGCAACACAGATCAAACCAAAGAAATATTTTCTTGCATGGAATTAGATTGACTTGAAGTAGTTAATTCAAAAAATCGTCTTTGTATATAGTTTTTTGGGATACAAATTTTTTATGTTAAAAACTTATATATAAATAACAAAATGAAATATTTAACTTGTCTTTATTACCGTTTGAATTACTTAATAATAAATTTAATAAATTTGTAATTTTCTTATTTTTGGAAAAATATTTTCTTAACTAAATATTAATATTTTACATATAAATAAACCTATTTTAAATATAAACATTTTATTCAAATGGAAAACTCTTCTTTCGTACCCAATACATGGTTTGCGGTTTGCAAAGCAAAATTATTTAATCTTTGCTTTTGTACCCTGTATTATATTAGCACTCTTGACAAAAACAATATTCATGAAGATATTCATAGAAAAACTAATTTTAAAACATAAAGTAGATAACTGATAACTAGAAACTAATAGTTTCATAAACATATTTGCAAAGTGACTCTCTATTTCATATAAAAAAATGATGATTTTATTGGTTGGGTAAGGACTTAGTTGTTATATGCAACTTTATTTCTTTTCAGATGTTATTTTAATAATATTAGCTTCATCTTATACGTTGGAAAGTATCATTTGCTAGAAATAAATGTATTTTTAATAATTTTGAAGTGCTTCTTCAATTGACATTAATGAAATATTTTCATTTGTGCTTTGAGTTCTAGTTTCAAAATCTCAATAAGGTGTTTTTTCTACCAGCGTTGTAGCGTGTGGAAAAAGTTTTGATTTCAATTTTGTTTTCAATTTGCCTAGTATTTAAATCTCAAGAGTTGTTAAAAGGTTGAATATAGAGGAATGGAAACTTTGTCTCTCGTAATTGGAATTCAAAAATTGGAAGTAAGTTTCTTCTGATTTCATACTCAATTTTGATGATGCATCAAAAAAAATATAGGTGGAAAGAGTGAGAAGGGTTATCTATGGACCCGATAAAAAAAAATGTCTTTAAGTGCTTTTGGAGTTTGGGAAGATGATAAATAATTTGACATAAACCTATGACATACTACAAAGCATCCTCCTTGCCAAAATAAATTAGATTTCCTCCTCCATTGTATTGGCAGACTCTCTTATTATCATTTAGCACATGGTTAGAGATTTGTCTCCAAGGTATAAGTTTTTGGGCAATCTCACAAAACATGTTAAGAAGAAAAAAAATATATCCCTATTATGAGTTATAAACACATGCTATGAGATAATAATAAGGAATAAGATGGATGTACCAATCAAGGATGTAATCTAAAAGTTGGTGAATTGATGGTTAATGGTCAATTAATGTCCTCCTTCATTCCTTAGTAATAGTTCCAATGATAAGTCATGTAGCATCAAGTTACATAATAAACTTGGACTGTATGTAATATATTTTTTTCTTTATTTTGGGGCTCTATTGGAAGGTATTCACCTCCAACCCTCCCCTCTTGTCTACGTGGATAATGTATTTCTTGAGAGGACAATTTAATTTTGGATAGGAAAGATCAATCTGAAAGACTTATACTTATGATGATGTATTTCCTAATGTATTTTCCAAGAACCAAGCATAGATTTTGATCTAATACAAAGATTATCATTATTTAGAAAAACTAAATAAATAACAACAATATTAGTCTCATATAAAGAGGAAAATGAAAATTGTTAATTAGTTAGAGAGTTTAATTAATTTAATTTGGTTACTTATTGAATTAAGTCTCATTAAATAGAATGTATGAATTCATTAATTAATGTAATATGATCATACTCATTCAACAAGTTCTACTAGGTGGTTGGTGTATAATAATTTATGGAATATAAGAGTAAGGGGAAGTTGGCATGGAGCTTTAGAAATGCTCATGAGAAAGTATATATATGCATGCATATCATTGTATTAAGCATGTTGAATTTGTGTTGTAACAAACATTTCTTTTAAAGTGGTTTTTTTGTTGAGGATTACTTATAGGTACTACCATCTTTAGGGGTATTCTTCATATCATTGTGTTGGCTTATTTTGCATACTAAGGCTCCTTAAATTCCCTAAAATTGTCAAAATGTAAGGGTAAGTATATTAGTGTCGAATTGCTAGGGAAAATTTTATGTGATAAGTTTCATCAATGCAATAATTTCCATGGTTTCTCAAACCAAAATTCAATAATTTACATTTTCATAAAACTTATTCATGCAAACTCTATAAATCAAATTATTTTACTTTAAAATTTGTTAAAATTCTATAGCAGCTATATAAAATATTGAAAATTTTGATTTTTTTTATGAAAAACCTCACCAACATAATCAAGATTAGCAAGACTTTTCAAGATTTATACACTTTAAAATACATTTCTATCTTTCAAAAAATATCTTAAAATAAGGATTTTTTTTTTTTGTTGGATGAATAACTTACAAGTTTTAATATTATATTCAAATAACATTGACAAGAAAAAGAGGTCCCGATAAGAATGACATCAAAACCCTTAACATTCATAACGTAGAAGTGAATGAGTAATCAAAACCTACAAGACAAAGAGGGCCTGCAAGACATCATATTGAAACCCCAACAACAATAACATTAAGGTGAGGCAAGAAACAAAACTATTGTCTATAAAAATGAGTATCAAGATTGAGAGTGTTCAATTAAATGAAAAATACTAAGACTATATATGTATATGAAAAGAAAAACCCTTTGCATTCCACCTCACCCAACAATTATTACATTTAGAGAAATTATTTGAGTGATCATTGGAATCTCAGGAAAAACTAAACTATATATATATATAATCCCACCTCACCCAACAATGGTTACATTTAAAGAAATGATTTTAGTGGTCATTATAATTTCAAAAAAAACTAGACAATGTTTATTACAAAAGTTTTAATACCCTTCGATATATTACCACTTTTATTTGAGGACTAGTGTCTTTTAAACCCTTTTTTATTCTAAAAATTTTAACCACAATTAGTCAACTGGAATTAGTTTTCAAGGTTACTCCATGTCGAAAGTTGCATTCAACTCAATCTCACTCTTCAAACCCTTGTTTGAGGCTCCTTAAGTTTAGATCACTTTTAAGTTTCAATTCTTGATCACTTTTAAGTTTCAATTCTTGAAACCCTTCTTTGAGGCTCCTTAAGTTTGGATCACTTTTAAGTTTTAATTCAATCGAGCTTACTACCATACCTAATAGTAAGAAGTCGAGACATATTGCATTTTAAAAGTATGCTAGAGTCGAAATGTTAAATAAAATTATAAACATGTAAAAGTAATTTCTAATTTTATTGAGATGTTTCTAATTTTCTTTAGATTTAGAATGGACAATTCTAAGTAGTAAAAAAAATACACAATTATAAAACCATTTATTTATTAGTTTGAGTTTCTTTTTGAATCTCTTTTAAATTATATAACATTATTATAAAGTAAGTTATTTTATTTGTTAATTATCTTTATCTTTATATGTTATTAAATTATTTTATTTAAATAATGTAAATAAAAGTATTAGTTTAAATAAATGTAATTGAAAATATTGGAAAAGGCTATTTATAACAAAGATTGTTTATGAATTATGGGATTATGTTATCATTAAAAAACTAGAATTTAAAGGCATGTTTAAGCTATTAAAATCACCCAAATAATTTAAAAATTATTAATAAAAATAAATTAAAAAATATTTAAAATGTATTAAATTTTATTAATGTAAAATTATAAATAATTTAAATGGAGAATAGGTAAATCCATGCATTATATGTTAATAATATTATAAAATAATTCAAAACTATATTATATTGAAGATGAGGGGATATAAATAAAATTATTATAATTTTTTTTTAATATCTATGAGAAAATAATAGATATGAAAATAAATATATATATATATATATCCAAAAAAATTATTTATGACAATTTCAACTATGATAGTAATTATTTAGAGAATGTTTTTTCTTACAAATATTTAAGTATTGACATTCACCATTAGTTCAAGTGGAACTATAGCATTGAGAAACTAATTTTAGGAGGTTGGAAAACTTAATACGAGTTTGAAAACGATTTTAAAACAATTGATCTTTGGGTTTGGAATAATTCAATAAAAAAATCATCTTCGAGAATCTCGTCACTAATTTTATTTTATATGGATGTGAGGTGTGGGGTTGTAGTCTATCTAGAGATTCTTGGGGAAATATTGAAATGATCCAGAAAAAATTCAAAATCTACAACCTCAAGATTAAAATTAATTCTCCCTAGCCTATTCTCTTGATTTAAGTAAGCCTTTCCCCCATTGAATGCACGATTATGTTTAGGTATTTGATGTATAAGAAGAAGTTGTACAACATGGAAGCCAAGAGGATCCAAAAAATTTCTTCTAACTCTAGTCAAAATCACCTTCGGCTCAAGCGAGGGTTGCATAAGGATGCCAAGTCTTGGCTTGGTCATTGGGAGATAAGGGAGGAGACCCTCTTGGGGAATAAGGATGATATTAAAAACATCATTACTTCCAAATTTAAGGATAAGTTGTGGAGTGATAAGGAGTTATAGGGGAAAACAAAGTTAAGATAATATAAGAAGGTAATCAACCCCACGCTTGCTAACCAAAATTACCTTTTTGTATTAACCAATGCTGAGAAGCGAATGAATATTACAAGGATTAAAATTAATTCTCATGAGCGACGAAATGAAACTGAGCATTGGTATATTCCCAATATTCCTTAGGACAAAATAATATGCCTCCTTTGCGATACTAAGAGAGTCAGAGATAAAAAGCATTTTCTCTTGGATTGTCCAGCCCTTACTCACATCCGTTCTCATTTCCATAACTATTTCCCCACTACCAACCTCCTCGACTTATTCATTTAGGAAAACTACAGTGACCTCGGAATGCTTCTTTCCCTCATTTTTGTATCACAGAAATAAAATCTTAAATTATCTCAAGTAACCACTTCGTTTTAAGGTCCATTAGACCATATTGGTCTTAGTGGGCGTTAGTCATCATCATCATAAATGAAATACTTATTTATTTATTTTTAATTATACACATAAAATATATAAATATATAATACATTTCCTTCACCTATATTATAAAATATTTAATTTAAAAATTAAATAAATTTATTCAAAATAAGAAAGATTTAAAAATAAATGAAATGAAAGAATTGTTTTTCATATGTAATCAAAAAATACCATATATTAGTGTAGGCATATAAATTAAATGATTGTAAACACCAATGTGAATCAACTCATAACAGGTTGTACATAGTAGCTAGTACTTGTCACTTAGTTTAAATATAATTGAATTAAAGTAAAAATATTGAATTCAAGTTAATGTTAAGGTTTAGAATCCAGTGAAATTAGGCTTTAATGATTGGTAAATTAAGGCATTTTGTTAATTTTGATTTTATATTGTAGTTGTGGAGAATATTAATGTCTTATTGTAGTGATAACTTTTTTTGTCAAAAAGGTTGTCTAGAAAGTTTTACATTTTCTTTGTAAAGTATAGATAGATATATTTTAAAAGGAAATTGTTCTTGATAGATATATTTGTAAATTATGAATATATTCTTAAAAAACATAGATATTAAAAATGGAGTTGCTTTATTTACTTAGTCATTTGTTGCTTGAATTGATAACCAAATTATTTTATCATTAATAATTTTTTACTAATTTCTTATTGATATTAAGTAAAATTATATAATTTTTTTACTATAATTTAATTTGTTTGTTAAAATCAAATTTATAAGTGTCTAACTATTTTTAATATATATTAAATAAAAAGTGTGGTTTGAATTAATTTTTACTTAATTATTAATGAATTTATCCCATTGTATGTGTTTATGAATAAATTTATTTATTTCTAATAATAAAATTTTAAACTTGTTAACTAACAATACTATTAATTTTGTCCTGGAGGCAGGTGTTTCACAATGACATGTGGTGGCCTGGTGCATGGCGCACGCCACAGCCACTTGGATGCGCATGGCCCAATCACTTGCCATTAAAAGCTGCAACATTTTCTCTGGCACCAGTCGCTCTCCACCTGCTCTCGGGTTTATTTATTATCCTTCCTGCGGCCCTCTGCATTAAATCATGAATACCTGCCATTTTCTCTCGCTCCCTCTGTTCGAAGACTATTTGTGCAGGTTTTAGGGCTTTTCTAATAGAGCCTCCTTCCGCTTTCTTTGCCTCCTCTACAACTTAAGGTTTCTTGTCATCTTTGTACTCACCATCCCATCTCCCCTCACACCTCCCCTGTGTTTCCATCCCATCTCCCCTTGCCATCCAGTCTCCCCTCACGACTCTCCTACGACACCATGCCCCGACGCCATAGGATGTGTTGTCGTCGGGGACGAGGACGAGGCCAAGCCTCCCGTCCACCCATCTCCTTTCATGATGATAGTCACTCTCCCCTCCATGAGGGCCGACCTGCGGAACTCACACTTAATTTGGACTCTATTGAGGAACGGGAGCAGTAATGTGTTTCTGCTACCATCTCTCTTCATCTTCCAGAAGTCCACTCCTATTCAATTAAGTCTGGCTCCCAGAAGCACCTGCGGAAGTCCACTATTTCACAGTCCAATCACCATCTCTCCAAAAAATCAGTAACACTTCCAGCAAAAACTGCATTGTACTCCTGAGGCAGCGATTGTGGGGAGATATCGGAAGCAAAAGACAAGAAAGAGCTCGCAGGGGCGCACTCAGCCTCAACGCCAAAGCCGTCAACACATCAGACGAAGAAAGCCAGGGATTCCTTCGAGGAATATGGCAGCTTCATTGTCGAAGAGCCTCCCCCAGATGTCTGAAAAATGAACAGCTGCAGAATATTTTTCGTCACTTGGTCTCCTACTTCTGCAAGCTTTTACGCTATTTTTTTATGCCTTTCTTTTTTATGCTCAGTTTCTTCTTTTTTTGGACAATGATGGCCCATGTTTGTTTCCCCGCCAAGGCAGCAAATTCTAGACTGGTTTCCCCACTCGGGGCAGTCCATATTTTGAGTTTTTGAACTTTGTCTCAGCTGGAATTGGCTAGCACAAGCAACTCCGAGGAGCATGTGTCGATTGTAAATCCTTTTGTGTTATATAATAGAATTAATCTTACTTAGAAAAAAATTTATTATTAATTCTGAACTTGTAAATTAATAACATTTATTATAAAAGTAATTTAAATATTATAAAAAAATGTATGTTACATTTTAATTAATTAATGGTTAATAAGATTTTATTTTGTTTTTTTTTCCCAAAGGAAAAATTGTAATTTTCACTAATTCATAGTAGAAATTACATATATAAGATGTTGATAAGCATATCCAAAATTGTATGTAGATATCTCAAGAGAACATGACTGTCCATCTAAATAATTTTATATCAAAACTATCTAGCTATATATATATATAAGTATCAATCAAAATATGTCATAGGACTGAGCTAAACATGAAATTTTGATGTTGTTATCTCAATCAAAATTGCATAATCCACTTTTAAGCCATGTCTTCGATTCTGTCATCATGTTCTATAAAAGGACAATGATAAAATTGAAAATTTTCTACTCCAATGTGTTCTATGATCATCCAAGTATCATAGTGCTACTGCAAGCCTTCTTTGAAAAGTACATCAAATAGTGTGTGCGTGACAATGTGATGTCCGATTGAACCAGTAGATAATAACGTTAAAGTCACCAAAGACGTTCAGTTGTTGAAGAATAAATTTCAAATTATATAATTTAGTATAATTATTTGTGTCAATGCCAAGACCAAACTTCATCTTATAATAATGATCATTTTTTAGATAAAGAACATCACCACCTCCACATCTACCTTGTTGAGCAGAGCCATCAAAATAGGCCCAAGGCTTTGAATGGTCTATATTTTCAGTATATGTGTTACGTGTGGGGACAAACTTGTCCTCCTTCGATATTAGATCGTATATAGCAAGTGCCTATGCCCATAGTATCTATGTCATAAAAATATGATTTTCAAAGATTTTTCTATTTCTTCCAATCCAAATGGCCCATCGAATAAGAATCGTAATGTTCCAGAGTTTTTTATCACATACCTCATGATACCATCCCTTCCATGCATATATGAAAAACATACCATTCCATCTATATTGAATGCTTAATGATTGGTATATCGGATTCCATATCATATTTGTAGCTGCAAACTATAGAAAAAGAGGATTGATTGTTTCCTCTACATAGTTGCATAAAGCACACCATGACAGACCTTAGAATTCTCTTTTTCTAAGATTGTCCTTTGTAGGTATTTTGTTTGATAGTATGCAATAAATAAATAATTTTTCTTTAGGTGGACTCTTCATCTTCTAGACGATGTTCTACCACCAAGATGTACCTTATGGGATTTTGTGGAAATTAGCGACTAAATATCCCTCCTTCGGATTGTATTGACCTCTTCCAAATGGATCCGGAAAATTTCATCCTCTCGTTCTATCAGTCTAACATGATTATGTGACAAATCTATTGTATAATCCTTCCAGTGTTGATGCCAGTGATTCAGCGAATTTAAATCCTGTGCAATTAGCCAACCTTGTCCCGAAATGGAAGAATTATCTCGGTCTGATATTTGATTTATCGATATTCTACCATTATCATTTATGAAATTTACTAAATCATGGGGAATGATATACCTGTTCCCACTTCCAAACAAAGGATCTATCCTAATACGGGCCTGCTCGCTTGTGCCAATTCTCTAATCAATCCCACATTCCAAAATATTGAAAGAATCCAAAACGGCTTTCCAAATCGTTGATATATTTCATCAACTTTTATTTTGAACTCTAATCCATTCTTCAACTGATAATGGAAAAATATACTTTCTCATAACCACCTCAGTCTATATACTCCTTGAAGTGATTAATCTCCATCCAACCTTAACAGCAAGTTCCTGAGAGAAAAAAAAATAAGTTTTTGATTCACCATCCCCCCATTTCTTTGGAAGAGCATTACGATGCCATCTAATCCATGCAAAGACTCGACATTCTTTTAACTAACACCATAAATATTCTCAACAACGCTTATGAATAATATGAAAAATTCCCTTTAGAATCCATGTTAGTGCAATCCAAAATACCGGAACGGATTCTAAGACAGATTTGATGAGGACTAACCTTCCAACCCGAGATAACCATCTGTGGCTCCAAATATTTAGTCTCTTCTCAAATTTGGCAATCAACCACACCCAGTCCACCTTCCTGTAATCATTTTGCTTAAGATTAAAGCCCAGGTACTTGATACCTTCTTCAAATTCCACAGAATGAAATGGAAAATAACCAAGAGCATATGATAACTCCTCCCTAGAACATCTTGTTTCTGAGATAATGGATTTTTGATGATTTATTATCATACATGTGGCCTTCCCAAATAGCTTGAAGATCAGATTGAAATTTGTTGTATCTCGTAGGGAACTATCTAGAAGGATATGCACGTTATCTACAAAAAGTAAGTGATTCAATCGAATATTTTTTGTGAGAGGGAACCTGATCAAATTTCCCCATGTCCTAGCATCCTCCATCTATCTAATGAGGCCTACCATTACTAATAGAAATAGTAACAGTGACAAAGGACAACCCTATTGGAGGCCTCTTTCAGCATGGAAAAATAAGAATTCAAACAATTTATTAGAACTTCAAATGATACTGATATTATACAACACATAATCCAGTTTATGAAACTAATATGAAAGCCCATATGAGTAAGAAACATTCCAATGTAGAGCCAATTGGTTCTATCGTATGCCTTAGACAAATCAATCTTTAGTATCATACCTTTCAGTTTCTTTTTCTTTAGGATGTGCAGCTCTTCTCGCGCCACACCAATGGCCTCATGAATCTGACGATTCTCCAAGAAGGAAAATTGTTCCTTAGATATATGACAAGATAATATCGGCTTCAGTCTATTTGCAATAGATTTATCTATGATATTATAAATGCAATTACATAATGATATTGGGTGATAATCATTAATGTCATCAGATCGTCAAATTTTTGGATGAGGGCGATAAATGTGGGGTTAAAGCTTCATACATCATGCCTAAAGTTCTGCATTCTTCAATAACCTTAATCATATTATTCCCAATCAAGTCATAAAATTCTAGAAAAAATTCAACGGGCCATCCATTTGGCCCCAAAAACTTTTCCCTTTTGAATCATCGAAGAACAACATCTACCTCACCAGTGGTTACCAAGGCCCTTATATCTGAGTTTGTGTCTTCGTAAAAAAAACTAAGGAATAATCAAGTAATCAGAATAATCTCTAGAAGAGATACCACCCAAGGGGCTTCAAAAAGAAAGCGAAAATATTGAACCCCTAATCTTTCCAAGTTTGTGAAATTAGATGCTATGTCACCACCTTCGTCTTCCAATGACCAGATAGTATTGATTTCTTTTCTACCCATAGCATATTGCTGGAAAAAAAATTGTGTTGTCATCCCCTACTTGTAACCATATATATCGACTCCTCGGGCTTCATGATTCCTCTCTTTCGTTAAGTATTTGTTTCTTTAAAGCCTCCAGATGAATAATTCTTAAATTGGTATCATTGTTATTATATCCCCCCACCAGGATGCTCGAAAAGCCCTAATTATTCCTTAATATTTTTTAGGGACTCCTCCTCTCTTTTCTTTTTCTTTTGCACCCATTCAATAGTCGTATACTTTAGGGTTTTCAAATTTTCCTCAAATACTCTTGTAAGATTTTTTTTGTTATTATATGAAACTGAAAAATTAATTTCCTACTAAAGGACAATGACTTGCATAAATTTGGTGGGTAGTAACCAATAATAAGTGTGCACATTAACATTTTTACACCTACTTATTAAAGTATTGAAGAAAACATAAATAATGGTGGGCAATAATAACTCCTTGTAAGTGTATTTATTTACATCTTATTCCTATCCATTTTTATGTAAATACTTGTTTAAATTATGGTGTGTAGTAATTGATGGTAAATATGTTATTTACACGAGTATGAACTTTTTTCAAGAAATGTTTTTTTTTTTTTTCCTAGGAAACTTAACAATAAAAAATCTATTTAAATATTTGTCTTCTGGATTCGTCACATAAATGTATTGATTTTCAAAGATTTTTGAACCAACCTATGTGTTCATCATCAAGATGATTAGATGAAGTGAATTTGATCCACCACGGGTATAAAAAGAAGAATGAGTCAAAGAACAATAAAAAAAAGTTAAAAGTCAAAAAATTAGCCATGAGAAAAAATAAATTTATTATATATGAACTCCAAATTCAATAATAAATATAAATATAAATAAGTATAATAAAAAACCCGGATGCGGGTGATCCATAAGCATTGGGATGCGACGACTTCTCCGCGAGGTGCATGGCACAACCACATGGCTGCCCATGGCCTCCATTCGGTCGTTATTAAATGGAGCAGTTGTTCACCTGCTTCCTGCATTAAACCATCTGCCTCGAGCTCTTACACTCTTCCGGCCTGCTGCCTCTCCTGGTATTTAATGGCACCCATCTCTTTCACTCCTGCAGCTTGAGGTCCTCTATCCATTCCGCCGGTCTTAGTCTGAAGCTCCTTGACATCCATTCCTCACCTTATCTGCTACTCGAGGCAACCTACCATATTTCCGCTTCTCTCCTTGCTCCTCTAGCGCCCACCTGCAATGACATGCCTCAGAGGCATATGATGCGCTGTCAAAGAGGTCGTGACAGAGGCTAGTCCTCTCACCCTCCCATATCCCTTCATGATGAAAGCCATCTCCCCTTCCATGAGGACAATCCGGCCGATTACCAGCTCAATTTCAACTCCACTAGCTCTCTGGACTATCCTCTCGTCTCCGCGACTCTTTTTGTGCGT
>CM076582.1:1322417291-1322462631 GCA_034641835.2 Pinus albicaulis | reverse complement strand
TAATATTCCTAATTAGTGATAGCTAATTGGAATATTCGAATTTGTATAGTTTTTCCGTTTATGGTTTGTAAATAAATAAAAAGTGAGAAAAGAGGGTCTAACTCACTTTAGTAGAATAAGACACCTGCCTAGTAGCACAACATTGTGACTCAAGGGGGATCAAGCGAGGCCACACACCACATAGAGGAGGGAGCCTACATGCACTCTAGAAGCTTCTGCGCAGATAAGGATGAGGATGTGGAGGAGAGAGGGGCTACGACGGGTTTTGGAGGGAAACCAATGCTATATAAGATGAAGGAGCCTCCTCATTTGGATCATTCTAGATTTGTTGATTTTGGAGTGAGACTTTGGTCTTCTTTCACACGCTAGCTATTTAGCCTGTCTGCAGCACTGTTTAGTGCACCGAGTGTCTCCGTGCGGAGATCTCACCCTTAGTCCCGGGGGACTTCGAGTGCCTGCTCGAGAAAGTTTTGTTTCCTTGCATTTTGTGAGTTGTTTCATTGTTTGGGTTTATTGCGGAGCTAGAGATGTTAGAGACTGCGCAGTCACTAGGAGATAGAACGCAGTCCATTGTGGAGGAGCTCCGGATTGGTGTTTCTACAGACGATTTCGCTGAGATTTCGAGCAAAGGGTCAGCGTTTGCCCGTCGGAGGTTTTTGGCGGAGTTTGTGGCAGTATTTCATATGTTTCTATCCAGCTACTGCATTGTCCCTTGGAGGCCAACGTAATTCACTGGGGAGGCGGTTTCTGGTGTGTTTGGGGGTTGGCCATTCTTGAAATGGTTTGTGTATCTTGTCCGGATTGTTGAGGAGAGGAGGTTTGCCGATTTTCAACTCATTCCGGCGAGGGGATCAGCCCCTATTCTTCAAGAAATTCCAGCAGTAGCAGCTACACGGCATTTCTCCAGCAGCTGGGACGCATTTCATAGAGCATCCATTTCCTATCTTTTCTGAGAGTGTTTTCTCACTTTCCTTGCGCAAGATCGTCTCTTGTACTTCATTACGTTTCTCAGATTAATAAAATGGCTCAGCACTTTCTCTATATGTTTTCTGGTTGAGTTGTCGTAGTTGTCGTTGTTGCCGTAGTTGTTGTATTCTCTTTCTATTTCTATTTTGAGCACTATAGTTCTATACCACTTGGTGTGTTTCTCTTTCACTCCTAGACAGAGTTTGGAAAGGGCCAGGTAGCCTCCAGTTCTCATCCTCTTTTGGAGGCGACATATCCGGTAAATTCCCTCCTAGTCAATCTCTGGTTGGAGTTTGCCGTGTTTTAGAGATATCCCCGAAACGAGATATTACAGTGGTATCAGAGCATAGTTTTGGCTCAGCCTGTGGTCTATGACATCAGGAAAGAGACCGTACAGAGGTAGGAAGTATAGAGACCGTGAGCATAGGTTGGAGGCCACCTACGAAGAGGAAGACTGTGCCCAAGTAGAAAACGCAGATCAGGAAAGAGAGCCTGTGAAGGACGAAGAGGAGGTAGAGCTTGTAGTAGATTTGAGCCAGGAAGCGCTGATGGCAGATGACACAAAGGCCAAACAGTTTGGAGAGGCACTCCTCAAGTTGATGCAGGATTTAGCCTGACAGATTGAGGTGATGGGCTAGAGGTTCACAACTGTGGAGGCTAGGCAGCGTGAGACTCCACGGGTTGTCAAGGTCGAAGAGGGATCAGGTGCATCCCACCATTTTCCAGAGAAGAGTGCTGCTCAACGTGATACTCCTCAGCCGACGGTTTCTTGTGCACCTACCCGCTCTACTATGCCCACTTTCTTGGGAGCTGATACAAGGGCAGAAGCCCAGCGGGAGGCAAAGCCCAGGCACTTAGATGAGTACTTTGCAAAGTATCAGTCCTACGGGCAGGATTTCAGGGATGCTCTCACATTCAGAGATTTTTTGCAGCTCCAGCGGGACAGTAGACCCCGTGACCATCATAGAGGGCACCAGCATTACCATGAGGGAGATTCCCACCGTGCCTCTAGTAGATTTCATTTTCCTACGTTTGATGGATCATCAAACAGTGTGGCAAAGTCTTGGGTGGAGAAGCTGGACATCTATTTCCAACTTAACCAGATGTCGAAGACGGAGGCCATCAAGGTGGAAACGTTACATTTGGATGGTGAGGCCCAGTACTGGTGGTTCCATGGGATGGTGACACTCGAGCATTCCACAGTGAGGACATATGCCGAGTTTACCAGGAGATTGATAGAGCATTTTGACCAGAGGGATACGGAACAACATTTTGTTGAGCTGATGAAGCTCAAACAGATAGGGAGCCTGGAGACATACATTGCATATTTCTTGAGGGTTTCGGTGATGGTGCTAGATCTATCCGCAACATAGATGATCTATATGTTTGTGGAGGGATTGGCAGAGCCACTTCGAGGTCTAGTCAGATCCACTAGACCAGCTGCACTCCAGGATGCTATCAGGAGGACCAAGGATTTGCAGGATGAATTGCCTAGGACGTGGACATCTTACCCCCAGAGACAGGGTTTCCAGCCCAAGGGGAAGGATGTGAAGGCTCCTCCTCCAAAGCGGAATCCAGGACGGGCACAGGTAGATGATGAGGCCAGGAGGGAGTTGAGGAAGAAGCGGCTATGCTTCACATGTCAGGAGCCGTGGGCACCAAGGCATAGGTGTGCTGCTAGCAAATAACACTTCATTGAGGTCTTCTCCGATGACAGCGGGGAAGAGGATGAGGAGGATGATGAGGAGGCAGGAGATAGTCAGATGACACAGGATCAGTTGCCGCCTCCACCTCCAGGGATAGGAGGTGCAGCTTTTGCACCCATAGGAGGGGCCCTTGCAGCTTTGTGAGGAGTTCCTAAGTATTTGACGATGCACATACGTGGGACAGTACGTGGCCAGCGAGTATCCATCTTGGTTGATAGTGGGGCAACCCACAACTTCATTGATGCACAAATGGTCGAACGGAGGGGCATACCGACTGAGAGTTTTGATGGGTTTTCAGTCTTGGTCCCAGGAGCCCAGACGATGCAGTGTGCCCAGTATGTCCCAGGGTTAGCAGTGACAATGGGTACTTACACCATGACTGATCACTTTTTCATGGTCAACATACCAGATACCAATGTGGTACTAGGTGTTCAGTGGCTGATTACGCTGGGGAAGGTCACCACATATTGGGAGGCCTTAGAGATGGAGTGGGATGACAAGAAGACCGGGAAACATGAGAAGATCCGCGGGATGCACACTTACCCACCTCAGACAGTTTCGACACACCGGATGGAGGCAGACTTCCGGAGGAGAAACATAGAGTGGGCAGTTGAGTTGCGGGCATCAGAGGCAGAGACCACTGGTCAAGTAGTTCATCCAGAGATACAGGCTATCCTTGACAGATATGAGGTAGTGTTTGGGGCTATACCACCAGGTCAACCACCAGATAGAGGGTTTGAGCATACCATCGAGTTGGAGCAGGGTATCCAGGCGGTGATCACTACACCCTATAGGCATCCCAAAGCCTATCGGGATGAGATAGAGCGGGCCATCTAGGAGTTGTTGGCTCTTGGACACATCAGACCGAGCACGAGTCCGTTTGCTTCTTCAGTAGTGCTAGTGAAGAAGAAGGACGACACTTTGAGGATATGCATTGACTACAGGGCCCTGAACAAGAACACTCTGAAGAATAGGTACCCTATACCCAGGATCGATGAGCTGATGGATGAGTTGAGAGGAGCTAAGTTCTTCTCAAATATTTATTTGAGATCAGGGTACCATCAAATTCGCGTGAGGGAACAGGATATTCCCAAGACCACTTTCAGGTGTCATTATGGGCACTTTGAGTTTCTGGTTATGCCTTTTGGGCTAACCAATGCGCCAGCTACTTTTCAGTCCAGCATGAACCATATCTTCCGCAGTCATCTGAGGAAGTTTGTATTAGTTTTCTTTGATGACATACTCATATATAGCAGGACGTGGGAGGAGCATCTCCAGCATATAGAGGCAGTGCTACGCATCTTGGAAGAGAAAAAATTCTATGCTAAGCTCTCCAAGTGTGAGTTTGGGATGACAAAGATGTTGTATTTGGGTCACATCATTGGAGTGGATGGAGTGAGGGTCCACGAGGAGAAGATTAGAGCCATCAGAGATTGGCCAGAGCCAAAGAATGTGACGGAACTTTGTGGGTTCATTGGGATATGTGCCTATTACAAGAAGTTCGTCAAAGGGTTCTCACAGCTTGCTGCACCCCTTACAGATTTGACGAAGAAATGGGCATTCGGTTGGACAGATACAGTGCAGCAAGCCTTTGATAGGCTTAAGGAGGTGATGAGTAGCTGCCCAGTGCTTGTGTTGCTGGATTTTACGCAGCCATCTGCCTTGGAGTGTGATGCATCAGGAGAGGGGATCGGCGCAGTATTGATGCAGGGGGGACACCCTATAGCTTTTGAGAGCCGGAAACTCCTTCCACATGAGATTTTGTATCCTATTTATGACAAGGAGATGTTGGCCATCATGCATGCATTGGCCAAATTCCGGCAGTATCTGGTAGGAAATAGATTCAGGGTGAGGACTGACCACAATAGCCTCAAGTTCTTTTTGGAGCAGAAGCAGCTACAAGAGAGACAGCAGAAGTGGATCAGTAAGATCCAAGCATATGACTTTGACATTGAATATGTCAAAGGTAAGAATAACGTGGTAGCAGATGCCCTTTCACGTAGACCAGCCACGTTATCTCTTATGAGCTTGGATGCAGATTGGAGGGCTCGACTTTTAGTTGAGTACTCCAAAGACAAGTTTGCATGTGAAGTGTTGGACGGACGGTTGGCAGATGACCGGTACAAGGTGGTCGATGAGATCATCTATTACAGGGACAGGATCTTCTTGACTGAGGGATCTCAGCTTAAGAAGAATATACTCCAGGCATCACATGACTCTCCATTGGCGGGCCATCAGGGGTTTACCAAAACCTACATGGCCATTAGAGAGAGGTTCTCATGGAAGGGCCTCAAGGAGGACGTACTCCAGCACATCACGGAGTGCGATGTTTGTCAAAGGAACAAAGGGGAGATGAGCCATCCCACAAGACTGTTACAACCTCTTCCCATTCTAGAGGGGAAATGGGAGAGCATATCGATGGACTTCATCACAGGGTTGCCCATGGTACAGGGAAAGGATTGTATCTTTGTCTTCGTTGATCGACTGACAAAGTATGCACACTTTTTTGCCATATCCGCGCACTACACAGCAACACAGGTGGCCGAACTGTTCTTCCGGGAGGTTTTCAGGTTGCATGGTCTTCCTAAGACCATCATCAGTGACAGGGAAAACCACTTCATGGGCGGATTTTGGCAGGAGCTTTTCTGGTTAGTGGGGACGGAGTTGACACCGAGTACCAGTTACCACCCACAGACAGATGGATAGATGGAGTAGTTAACAAGTGGCTGGAGGGATACTTGCGTAACTATGTCAGTGAGCAGCAACGAGCATGGTTGAGATGGTTGCATTTGGGGGAGTACTCCTACAACTTGACACATCACATGTCTATTGGTATGTCACCATTTTATGCTTTGTATGGATACCATCCTTTATCATTTGCTGATGTGATGTTTGGTGTGAGTAAGGCTCCTAGAGCCAAGATGTGGATCCAAGAGAGTCAAGATATCCTCCGAGCTTTCAAGGACAACATGGCTACAGCACAAAACCAGCAGAAGTTGTATGCCGACAGAGGTCGGGTGGAGCAACAGTTTGAGGTAGGGGACTTGGTCTACCTATGCTTACAGCCATACCGATAGTCATCGCTGAAGCAGAAGGGAGCTGAGAAGCTCAAGCCTTGTTTCTACGGGCCATATAGGGTGATACGCAGGATCGGTCAGGTTGCATATGAGTTGGAGCTGCCCCAAGGTAGCAAGATCCACAAAATTTTCCATGTATCATGCCTGAAGAAGGCACTGGGACAGCAGGTGATAGTGATAGAGGAGCTACCGCCGACAAATGATGAGGGGCACTTGGTGTTGTAGCCAGAGGCCATTATTGATACCAAGAAGAGGTGGTTATGGAATATGACGGTCCGGGAATTCTTGGTGTGGTGGAAGAATTTTCCGGATGAGGATGCCACTTAGGAGAGCGAAAATATTCTGCAGCATACATCACTTCAGTTTCTTGAGGGCAAGCAACATTTTGCCGGGGGGGACTGTAATATTCCTAATTAGCGATAGCTAATTGGAATATTCGTCTTTGTATACTTTTGTCGTTTATGGTTTGTAAATAAATAAAAAGTGAGAAAAGAGGGTCTAACTCACTTTAGTAGAATAAGATTCCCGCCTAGTAGCACAACGTTGTGACTCAAGGGGGATCAAGGGGGGGCCACACACCACGTAGAGGAGGGAGCCTACATGCACTCTAGAAGCTTATGCACAGATAAAGATGAGGATGTGGAGGAAAGAGAGGCTACGACGAATTTTGGAGGAAAACCAATGCTATATAAGATGGAGGAGCCTCCTCATTTGGATCATTCTGGATTTGTTGATTTTGGAGTGAGACTTTGGTCTTCTTTCACACGCTGGCTGTTTAGCCTATCTGCAACACTGTTTAGTGCACTGAGTGTCTCCATGCAGAGATCTCACCCTTAGCCCCGGGGGACTTCGAGTGCCTGCTCGGGCAAGGTTTTTTTCCTTGCATTTTGTGAGTTGTTTCATTGTTTGGGTTTGTTGTGGAGCTAGAGCTGTTAGAGACTGCGCAGTCACTGGGAGAGATAACGCAGTCCATTGTGGAGGAGATCTGGATTGGTGTTTCTGCAGACAATTTCGCCGAGATTTCGAGTAGAGGGTTAGCCTTTGCCCGTCGAAGGTTTTTGGCGAAGTTTGTGGCAGTATTTCAGCTATTTCTATCCAGCTACTACGTTGTCCCTTAGAGGCTAGTGTAATTCATTAGGGAGGTAGTTTCTGGTGTGTTCGAGGGTTGGCCATTCTTGGAATGGTTTGCGGATCTTGTCTGGATTGTTGAGGAGAGGAGGTTTGCCGATTTTTAGCTCATTCTGGCGAGGGGATCAGCCCCTATTCTTCAGGTAATTCCAGCAGTAGCAGCTGTTAGAGTCAGCCTTTGCATCCTTCCTCCAGTGATCAAACATGCTCTTACAAAGTGATTTTAAGGTGTCAAGGTCAAATTTTGTCATTTCAATGAGTCTTCAAGCAAAATTTGGTCACTAGGCATTAGGTCTAGGGTTTGTTTTCACTCTTTTCAAAGTTGTCCAAATGTTGGTCCATGTCACCATTCAGCTGAGTGTACCATCATTCAGAAGGTTTTCATCATCATGTCAGGTTCCAAAGAGTCATTTTACACCTCGTTCATGCTTCAGTTGTGCCTAGGTAAGGTCCATTTCCCTCTCCTAGGGTTTTGGAGGTAATTTCTCTTGGACGGTCAAATCATTGGAAAAACTTGTATCCTGATGTTCACACACCTTCCCCTATCCTTAATATACCTTATTAAACACTTCTCATCACTGAGATCCCTAAAATTCCTCATTTTTGCACAAACCCTAGTTTCTTGCCACAACTTGGCAATTTTCTAGGCTAGGCCTGTGTTTCGCCCTTTTGGACCCCTTCCCCTCACTCAATCTCTGATATTCCACTTTCCCCTGCTTCCTAACATCCCTCCCTACTTCCCAAAATTTCTCCAAGAATTTAGAAGCCCTTTATCCCCTTCATTTCGCTTCATTTCGACAAAATCCCTTGTTTCACACATCGGGATAAGTTTCACTCAAAAGATGTTTCAGAGAAATCAAAGATGAATTTTGGAAAACTGAGAGATATTTTTTTCCACAACATGCCAAGGAATAAAAACCTCTTTCACTTTTTACACAGGTATCATGGTTTTGAATAAATGTCAAAAATACCGTTGCCTCAGGAGAATTGAATGCACCTCTGAAGTGACCTTGGGAAAATCAAGTTTTCTCCTAGCATGTTTGGCCAAATGACTTGCATGATGAGTCAAATGATAACTAGACAGAAATAAATTTCCAATGAGCTATCATGAGCTCAATTTGGAGTTGAGGAAGACCTTCAAACGTTGACTGCAACAGCGCTCTGCCTTGAGGCAGCCTCATTCTGCTCATTTTGACTAGTGTTGGGAGATTTGATTTTTGACAGAGTAAATCAAATCCAAATTGCATAATTCCACTTGTGTTGGAAATTAGACTCCAATATCTTTCCAACGAGCTATCACACGCTCAATTTGGACACCGGGAAGGCCTCCAAAAGCTTTCTGCAAAATGCACTATGTGGCAAGAGGCAAGAGCGACCCACTTGAGGGGAGCGACCCACTTGAGCATTTCAGCCAGTGTAAAAATGAATGGGAGCGACCCACTTAAACAACAAAGCCCAGAAAATTGTGTTTTGCGCCCAATTTTGATTCAAATCATCTCCAACAACTTGCAAACAATTTTTTTATCATTGCTCAGTAGATTTTTAACAATGTTGTGATGTTTTTGATGTTGGGAAAGAGGCCATGTTCGGAGAAGAATGTATAAACCCTACATTCACATGCAAGTTAATTCTATAAGGGTTTTGAGATTGCATGGGCAGTTTTATGAAAAATTTGAAAACCTTCAAATGGTGGATATGTTCACACCCTAGCACGTTGTATAGATGATCCTGACGCCCTCAGTTATCATCTTATCACTGCTGTTCATACCCTTTCATATTTTTGCATAGTATTATGTCGACTAGTCTATAGCCCTCATTACCATAATATCACCATTGCTATTGTTATCATTCTATTACCACTGTGATAGTAATTTGTGTCACTAGGGTTATTGTCGTGTTCTCCCTTTTCTCCAGTTCATAAACATAGTCCTATACTTGTTTGTTTCTTTGACAAATTTTGCCCATCATTACCAAAAGCTTGCCCCATACTTTGCAGTTGGCACTCATTTGTGAAACTCACTTATGGTCAAAACAGTGATAGTTTTCATGCCACTAAAACAGAGTCATCTTCATTGAAATTTTATTTTCCTGTGATACTTTGGCAGTGGGTGATATCTATTGGGTGTTGAACATACATTATAACTTTGCTTTCACTGCATCTATATCAGTATACATATTGCAAATATCTTGTTCAAAGCCATGTCAGGGACAGAGTCAGAGTATGAGCAGGAGTCGGACAATGACTCAATCGTTGAGGTTGATGTACTGAGATGGAGCATAGCAGTGCGCCAGTAGTGGTAGCATATCAGAGAGGCCACAGAGCTTTGTTTGCAGCATCACGCGAGTACTATCTCCACATGGCGTGGAAGGGGTCTCGCCTTCTTCATCAGCGTAGGTACATTCACAGGATCATGATGGAGACAAAGACACCAAGGTCCCATTTCTCATTTTCAACAAGTTGAACATACACATTGCTACATCATGACTGACAACAACACATCATACAACCGAGACAGTGTTTTCATCACAGGAACTGCATGCACCAGGAGAGCACTAAAATGGCGGAAAAGGCCTGATCCACTCTGGATTTTGGCCGAGGCTTCATTAACTGAGAAAGATACATGATGGAGGATCTTCGCTCCGAATTTGGGCAAATTCGGAGAAAATTTTGTCATTTTCAAATTTTTGGGTCAAAAAACAGGTTTTTCAGTTAAGCGGGTCGCGCACTCATGCGCTCACTTTTTTTTGGGACACTTGCTGGAGGAAATTTTTGCATTTTTGGATTTTTCATGGTTAGTTATGCATCCTCAGAAATAAACTAAGCATTTCATCAAAATCTGGATGGTCAAAGAGCTCAAAAACACCATGAAAACCACCTTGCTGCCACCTTTTGCACCAGCAGGAAGTACCTTTGGGAGAATGAGGTTTTGGAGGGTCAAATGAGCTCCAAATTCCGAAATTCCACTTGGTTTGGATAGTCAACATCCAGGGCTTTCCAACGAGCTATCATGAGCTCAATTTGGATGCCGGAAAGTACCTCAAATTCAGGCTGGAAAACACGCGACCCACTCGGCTCAAGAGCGACCCACTTAAATTTTTCCTGAATTTTCAGCTGCCAGCTCAGTTTTTCGCCTAGTATGGACCAATTTTGCTTGTGGATGGAATTTTTGGGTTTTTATGATGTAAATGTATATTGGGCATGTAACTTTGGCTTATTTTTATCTCTTCTAGAAGATTCACTCACAAAAAGGGTAAAAATCATGTAATGGATCAGTTTCCACTCTTTTAGAGGCAAGTTGTTAGCTGCCTAGATTGTAGTTCCATGATTAGAATTGGTTGAAACTGATCCCTGAAGAGGGAATTCGACCCCTAGAGGTGGGGAAAGGGGTTAGGATGCTCTATATATTTTAATTTCTCAATCATTTTCAGAGGTTGGAGAGGTTGGACTCTTGGGATACTTTTGATATCATTGTACATACTTTTCATATTTTGGCTAAGGAAAGATCAGGGGTTTTGCGGCACTTGTTGGGATCCTTGTGGTGTTTTTTTCTTGATGGTGTTTCCTCTTTGTTTACTGTAAGTTTCTTCATGTTTAATGTATGCCATCCTTTCATATGCTTCTGAACTAAATTGAATGAGTAAGTGAGGTTGAATCCATTGTTTACAGTGCTTGGCCTTTGAATTCAGTTAGTTCTATATGTTTTCAGCTGTTTGGAGAGGATCCAAGTTCTTCTTTGCCCTCTTCATCTCCTCGTCGGTCTAATATATCCATATATCCAATCAAAAGCATCAAGACATTCACCTACCTCGCCCCAACTTGAAATCTGCAAAGGTCTGACCTTATCCCCGGACCCAAAATTTGTTTTCCCATTTTTCCAGCGAAAACCCAAAAACCAAAAAATCAAACATACCTATCTCTTTACTAGCCTAAAATCAGTTCTTATTGTAAGTCATCTCGCATCCTATTGCTCATTTTCTCGAGATTGACGGAGAGAGCCCTCTCCTATCCTCGTAGGGCTAGCTACGAGGCTGAGCGTGGTTTGATGTAGCCTTGAGTTTTACTTCATTTCAGCCTGAGGTAGATTTGAGTGCTAACATAGTGGCGACCATACTGGGGAAAAACTCAAAACGTTTGCTTGCTATAGACGGAGTCTGAAGTCACGCCAGGTAGCCTTCGAACTGCACATTGCTTTGCGAGTGCATAGTAGATAAAAGCTGCTTCAGTCGATCTCCGGTTTAGCTTGTGAATGTGTCCCTTGATTTGCGAATTCCCCCGGTACGTGTATCAAGTTCAGATCTGATGGTTGATGGTGGACAACGATCAGACATAAGAAGGCTGAAATCATTCACCTGGTGACTCCAATTCAAAGTCTGGAGGACTGACTCTTTCTCTGAGAAAATGGAAGGATCTTACACAAAGTTCAGGTATCTAAAGTGGAATGGTATTCAGGATCTAATATGCTTTCTCGTAAATTACTTCTTTGCTGGTCTTGAAGCTATCCTGAAAGTTTTTCAAAGTTTGTTGTATGAGAAAGGTCATCAAAATCTTCACTCGACCTATTCAAAGAGTGTAAATGTTGAGTTTCCCTTTGATCCTGGCCTCCTCACTTTTCCCACATCTTATGTTGACTCTCTACAGAGTGATGAGCCTAAAGAAAAGAAAACTGATTTCGCAGCTCTTGTACATGTTCCTACACCTTGTAAAATTTCAGATCGGTATAAACCTCTTGTTTTGCCTTCTGTTCTTCATGCTTTTCCTGCAAATTATGACCTATATCTACCAAGATTTGACGGTAAATGTAACAATGTCAACGCTGAGCAACATGTGCAGAATGTTGAGACTTTTCTAGATCTTTTTGAAGTTGATGATGAAGATGTTAGTATTAGGCTTTTTGCTCTTTCTTTGCAAGGCCAAGTGAAGAGTTGGTTTAAAGCCCTGCCTGATGCGAGCATTTCAGATTTCCAGCAGTTGGTCAAAGTATTCCTTGACAGGTGGATGATCGGACAGAATTTTTTGTTGATTATAGAGGAGTATAACCAGCTGAAAAGATTGCCAGGAGAGACAGTACAACAATTTTCTGCTAGATTTAACCAAGTTTATTATTCGATGCGAGTTGATATAAGACCTTCTCCTAGATATGCTCTCTTGCACTACCCGGGTGCCTTTGATCCGGAAATGGAGTTTCAGCTGAGAGAAAAGAATATTGCAACACTTCACGAAATGCAGAACAAGGCAGTGAATGTAGAGGCTCATTTGCTGATCTTGAGGGCAAGGTTGAAGGAAGAAGAAAAGAAGAACGTTTCAGAGCAGCTGACACTTTCAGAGGAAAAGATTGATCTTTTTGTAAATGCAGTAGAAGAGATGGTGCGAAAAATGACTGTAAAAAGTGAAAATGACATTCAAGAACAAGTTGCTGATCCAAAACATTTTGTTTCTGATCCCAGTTGTCATAGTGATTGTTTTATAGATCATTGTAAAGAAGAGAGAGCTGTTGATATGATGTGTATGTTTGATGATGAATTGCCTCAGTTTGATCAGTATGATGATGATTATGTTCTCCAAAAAGAATCTAATCTTGCAGACAAATCAACGGCTAGCTTGTGCGAGGAGGAAGTTCACTTTCAGCAGCTCGAGTACAGTGATCAACCGATGCATATCAGCTATGGCAATGATGAGGAAAGTGCAGAAAGTTTTGATGTAAGTGAAGGATCTTTGCCTTTGTGTTTTGATTCGTTTCAGTTCATTAGAGATAACTTCCATGCAATCAGAAATCAAACGTCAACAAGCCTTGATTTGGACCATCTAGAGGGCAATGAAAGCCTTGTTCAAAACTTCTCATATTCAGATTTTCAGCCCTCGAAAGTCATTGATTGTCAAGTTGCGGCTGAAGATTTGGAAGTGGGCACACATGATTTAATGATTCAAGGTGACTCTGTACCTTTATGTTTTGAATCATTTCAGTTTTTGAGAGAAAAATTGCATGGTAAATCTTCAAATGAGCAGCTTGTAACATCAGATTTGCAGCCATCCAATGCAATTGAAGATCAGATTATAGATGAAAGTGTGGAAGACGAAATACATGATTTGATGATGCAGGAAGGTTCTATACCCTTTTGTTTCATTTCAGTTTATAAGGCAGAATCTTCATAATATATCTCAAGGAAAAGATGAACAGCCAGAAGGAGGTCATACAGTTTCAATCGATACATTACAACACTCTTCTCAAGTTTTTGATGATCCCATTGCTCGTGTGTTGGATGATGTTTGTTATAAAAATTTTGCTCCATTAGCTAACCATGTGCTGGAAAAGAATGTTGATGATAATCTTGTTCAAAGGTCACCTTCATTGTCTTGTTTAACAGATTGTTCATTGCATAGCACATGTCAAGATTTCCATTCATATGAGGAGATTGATAAAGGAGGCTTTTGTTCAATCTGGAATCAGCAACAGAGTTTCATTTTTCATGAATTTCAGGATCCTTTTGACAGCTTGCTGCAATCACCAAAGAAAAGCACCGCAGTTGTGAGGAAAAGTTTAAGATCAAGGTATGGAGATTATCTGGACCAGAGCTATGTTTATGAAGATCCTTTCACAGTATTCTTGCAGTCATCCAGTCGATTTATGCTTTGCAAGTTTATCAGCAGTCCACTTGGTTCAAAGTTTCCATGGGAGTTTCCTGTCAGTAGTTGTTTCTCGTTGTTCATAAGCAAGCATTTGGGAAGAAATCAAACAACAGCCAACATGCTTGCATGGTTGCATTGGTTGTTCCATTACACTTGATCGGGTGGTGAAAAGTACAATTAGAGTAGGTTGTATTGAATAAGCTCTACTTTGAGCATCTTTTCCAGTTTGTCAGTTGTGTTTAAGTATCGAGTCAGTTTTTAGTTGAGTGAGAGTCAATTTGTGTCGTCAAGTCATCAGTTTTCAGTCATGCATTTCAGTTTGAGTTTTTGATTCCATGGCCCAATGGATAAGGCACTGGTCTGCTCTCCCAAAGATCTGTCGTTCTTGGCACCTCCAAGGAGCTACCATCCCCATTGGATCCAATGTTAGTGTCAGCCTTTGCAGCTTTCCTTCAGTGATCAAACATGCTCTTACAAAGTGATTTTAAGGTGTCAAGGTCAAATTTTTTCATTTCACTGAGTCTCCAAGCAAAATTTGGTCACTAGGCATTAGGTCTAGGGTTTGCTTTCACTCTTTTCAAAGTTGTCCAAATGTCGGTCCATGTCACCATTCAGCCGAGTGTACCATCATTCAGAGGGTTTTCATCATCATGTCAAGTTCCATTGGGTCATTTTACAGCTTGTTCATGCTTCAGTTGTGCCTAGGTAAGGTCCATTTCCCTCTCCTAGGGTTTTGGAGGTAATTTCTCTTGGATGGTCAAATCATTGGAAAAACTTGTATCCTGATGTTCACACACCCTCCCCTATCCTTAATATACCTTATTAAACACTTCCCATCACTGAGATCCCCAAAATTCCTCATTTTTGCACAAACCCTAGTTTCTTGCCACAACTTGGCAATTTTCTAGGCTAGGCCTGTGTTTCGCCCTTTTGGACCCCTTCCCCTCACTCAATCTCTAAGATTCCACTTTCCCCTGCTTCCTAACATCCCTCCATACTTCCCAAAATTTCTCCAAGAATTTAGAAGCCCTTTATCCTCTTCATTTCGCTTCATTTCGACAAAATCCCTTGTTTCACACATCGGGATAAGTTTCACTCAAAAGATGTTTCAGAGCAATCAAAGATGAATTTTCTAACACTGAGAGAGTTTTTTGTCCACAACCTTCCAAGGAAGAAAAACCTCTTTCAATTTTTACACAGGTATCATGGTTTTGAATAAATGTCAAAAATATCGTTGCCTCAGGAGAATTGAATGCACCTCTGAAGTGACCTTGGGAAAATCAAGTTTTCTCCTAGCATGTTTGGCCAAATGACTTCCATGATGAGTCAAATGATAACTAGACAGAACGACCTTTCCAATGAGCTATCATAAGCTCAATTTGGAGTTGAGGAAGACCTTCAAAAGTTGACTGCAACAGCGCTCTGCCTTGAGGCAGCCTCATTTTGCTCATTTTGACTAGTGTTGGGATATTTGATTTTTGATAGAGTAAATCAAATCCAAATTGCATAATTCCACTTTTGTTGGAAATTAGACTCCAATAGCTTTCCAACGAGCTATCACACGCTCAATTTGGACACCGGGAAGGCCTCCAAAATCTTTCTGCAAAATGCACTATGTGGCAAGAGGCAAGAGCGACCCACTTGAGGGGAGCGACCCACTTGAGCATTTCAGCGAGTGTAAAAATGAATGGGAGCGACCCACTTGGGGGGAGCGACCCACTTAAACAACAAAGCCCAGAAAATTGTGTTTTGCGCCCAGTTTTGATTCAAATCATCTCCAACAACTTGCAAACAAGTTTTTATCATTACTCAGTAGATTTTTAACAATGTTGTGATGTTTTTGATGTTGGGAAAGAGGCCATGTTCGAAGAAGAATGTATAAACCCTACATTCACATGCAAGTTAATTCTATAAGGGTTTTGAGATTGCATGGGAAGTTTTATGAAAAATTTGAAAACCTTCGAATGGTGGATATGTTCACACCCTAGCACGTTGTATAGATGATCCTCACGCCCTCAGTTATCATCTTATCACTGCTGTTCATACCCTTTCATATTTTTGCATAGTATTATGTCGACTAGTCTATAGCCCTCATTACCATAATATCACCATTGCTGTTTTTATCATTCTATTACCACTGTAATAGTAATTTGTGTCACTATGGTTATTGTCGTGTTCTCCCTATTCTCCAGTTCATAAACACAATCCTATACTTGTTTGCTGCTTTGAAAAATTTAGCCCATCATTACCAAAAGCTTGCACCATACTTTGCAGTTGGCACTCATTCGTGAAACTCACTTATGGTCAAAACAATGATAGTTTTCATGCCACTAAAACAGAGCCATCCTCATTGTAATTTTGTTTTCCTGTGATACTTTGGCACGTGGGTGATATCTATTGGGTGTTGAACATACATTATAACTTTGCTTTCACTGCACCTATATCAGCATCCAATACTGCAAATATCTTGTTCAAAGCTACAAGCCGTGACGTAGTCGAGTATGAGCTGTGGAGTCGGGACAAAGGACTCAATCGTTGAGGTTGATGTACTGAGATGGAGCATAGCAGTGCGCCAGTAGTGGTAGAATATCAGAGAGGCCACAGAGCTTTGTTTGCAGCATCAGCAGCGCGAGTACTATCTCCACATGGCGTGGAAGGGTTCTCGCCTTCTTCATCAGCGTAGGTACATTCACAGGATCATGATGGAGACAAAGACACCAAGGTCCCATTTCTCATTTTCAACAGGTTGAACATACACATTGCTACATCATGACTGACAACAACACATCATACAACCGAGACAGTGTTTTCACCACAGGGGCTGCATGCACCAAGAAAGCACTAAAATGGCGGAAAAGGCCTGATCCACTCCGGATTTTGGCCGAGGCTTCATTTACTGAGCAAGATACATGATGGAAGGTCTTCGCTCCGAATTTGAGCAAATTCGGAGAAAATTTTGTCATTTTGAAATTTTTTGGTCTAAAAACAGGGTTTTCAGTTACGTGGGTCGCGCGCTCATGCGCTCACTTTTTTTTGGGACACTTGCTGGAGGAAATTTTTGCATTTTTGGATTTTTCATGGTTAATTATGCATCCTCAGACATCACCTAAGCATTTCATCAAAATCTGGATGGTCAAAGAGCTCAAAAACACCATGAAAACCACCTTGTTGCCACCTTTTGCACCAGCAGGAAGTACTTCTGGGGGAAAGAAGTTTTGGAGGGTCAAATGAGCTCCAAATTGGGAAATTCCACTTGGGTTGGATATTCAACATCCAGGGCTTTCCAACGAGCTATCATGAGCTCAATTTGGATGCCGGGAAGTACCTCAAATTCAGGCTGGAAAAAGTGCGACCCACTCGGCTCAAATGCGACCCACTTGAATTTTTTGCTGAATATTCAACTGCCAGCTCAAATTTTCGCCTAGTATGGACCAGGTTTGTTTGTGGATGGAATTTTTGGGTTTTTATGATGTAAATGTATATTGGGCATGTAACTTTGGCTTATTTTTATCTCTTCTAGAAGATTCACTCTCAAAGGGGTAAAAATCATGTAAATGGATCAGTTTCCACTCTTTTAAAGGCAAGTTGTTAGCTGCCTAGATTGTAGTTCCATGAATAGAATTGGTTGAAACTGATCCCTGAAGAGGGAATTCGACCCCTAGAGGTGGGGAAAGGGGTTAGGATGCCTCATATTGTAATTTCTCAAATCATTTTCGGTGAGGTTGGAGAGGTTGACTCTTGGGATACTTTTGATATCATCAGACATACTTTTACATTTTGGCTAAGGAAAGATCAGAGGTTTTGCGGCACTGGTTGGGATCCTTGTGGTGTTTTGTTCTTGATGGTGTTTTCTCTTTTTTTACTGTAGGTTTCTTCATGTTTAATGTATGCCATCCTTTCATATGCTTCTGAACTAAATTGAATGAGTAAATGAGGTTGAATCCATTGTTTACAGTGCTCTACCTTTGAATTCAATTAGTTCTATATGTTTTCAGCTGTTTGGAGAGGATCCAAGTTCTTCTTTGTTCTCTCTTCGCCCTCCTCGTCTAGCTCAATCTCGTCCATATATCCAATCAAAAGTATCAAGACATTCACCTACTGCCTACCTCACCCAACTTGAATCGCAAAGGTCCGAGACCTTATCCCCGAACCCAAAATTTTTTTTTCCCATTTCTCCAGCGAAAACCCAAAAAAACAAAAATCCAAACATACCTATCTCTTTACTAGCCTAAAATCAGTTCTTATTGTAAGTCATCTCGCATCCTATTGCTCATTTTCTCGAGATTGACGGAGAGAGCCCTCTCCTGTCCTCGTAGGGCTAGCTACGAGGCTGAGCGTGGTTTGATGTAGCCTTGAGTTTTACTTCATTTCAGCATGAGGTAGATTTGAGTGCTAACAGCAGCTACACGGCATTTCTCTAGCAGCTAGGACGCAGTTCATAGAGCAGCCATTTCCTGTATTTTCTGAGAGTTTTTTCTCACTTGCCTTGCGCAAGATCATCTCTTGTACTTCATTACATTTCTCAAATTAATAAAATGGCTCAGCACTTTCTCTATATGTTTTTTGTTTGAGTTGCCATAGTTGTTGTTGTTGTCGTAGTTGTTGTATTCTCTTTCTATTTCTATTTTGAGCACTATAGTTCTATACCACTTGGTGTGTTTCTCTTTCACTCCTACACAGAGTCTGGAAAGGGCCAGGTAGCCTCCGATTCTTGTCCTCTTTCGGAGGTGACATATCCGGTAAATTCCCTCCCAGTCAATCTTTGGTTAGAGTTTGTTGTGTTTTAGAGATATCCCCGAACGGGATATTACAGTCTTCTGAATGTCCCGTCCAGCTCTGCTGGCTTTGGCTCTTGAAAACATCTCAAAAATTCCACCATATCCTCGTCCTACCCTCAACATTCCAAGAAATCGAAGGCCTGCCTACAAAACCAACCATGTGTTCCTCCAGCAGTGAAGTGATCCAGATCTTTGGGCGAGGGCCCCAAGATCTAAAAAGTTGAAATGGATTTGACAAGATCTGCAAAATTAGAATGCCAGGAAAAAAAGAGAACACAAAGAAAATAAAACCACAAAGAAACTTTTTTTATTAAAACAGAGAATAACTGTAGAAGCTACATTGTGGCGGACAATCTGTCCTTTTACAAAGTGAGACTTTTTATTTATAGCCTTTTTTGAGATACAATACCATAGGTGTAGATACCATATGCCAATACCATGGGTAGATACCACTTACAATACCATGGGTAAATCCCATGTGTGGATGAATACCATGGGTGGATACATACCATGGGTCACTTACAATACCATGGGTGAATAAATATCATGGGTGGATGAATACCATGGGTTTATGCCATTTACAATACCATGGGTAAATTCCATGGGTGGATGGATAATATGGGTAGATGAATACCATGAGTTGATGCCATTTTCCATTCAGATCATTCCTCCCTCCTTAAGAAGAAATGGTCCCCATTGCGTGAAGTTCCCTCCTAAGAAGCCTTTGTTGAATATGAAGAGCCACTGACGAGAAGAGTTTTATGTAGTTAACCCATAACCGTGATGAACGAAGATCCGAGGATAGAGATACCCTGTAATGCTTGTGACCAACTGTGATATTGACAGTGTTCGGCCTAGCAAATGGATTTCGATGAAGTGGGGGTTTGTGGATGAACCAAAACCATGATGAACGAAGATCCGAGGATAGATATACCCTGTAATGCTTGTGACCAACTGTGTGACTAATAGTGTGCGGCCTAGCAAATGGACTTCGATGAAAATGATTTTGTGCGGTTGACCCATAACTGTGATGTTGATTGTTGATGAAGTAGCAGGTGCCTACATAGCTCGGGGTGGGAGGGAACGTCTCCAAATAACCCAAGCCGAACGTTGCTACGATGAAACTGATGAAGGTGAAGCAGGTGCCTACTAAAGCGGGGTGGGAGGGCACGTCTCCAAAGGGAACCCGCTCTGAATGCTGCTCCAGATTTAAAATGAGCATAACTTGGTCAATATAACTCAGCATATTTATTATAACCTATTTTTGGAAATGGAATGATCATTCTGCATCTTATCATGTGTTTGAAACCACTATCTGGAGACTCTAGACTCTTAGATTCGCACTGGAGCTGTCTCGCGTCACAAAATTTCTAAAAAAATAGTTGATTTTAAATCAACGATAACTCCCACATCCGGACTCCGATTCGACCGGTTTTTTTTTTTTGAAATTGGGTGATTTTTCAAGAGGAGCTCAGATCTATATCCATTCTTCTGAAATTTTGCACTGAAAATTTCGAAAAATGACAGGAGAGCCGCCGTCCATGAATTGTCGTCAGAAAAATTGCTTCAACATTGCTGATTTTGAATCAGCGATATTTCCCTCATCCGAACTCCAAATTGGCCGATTTTTTTTTTGAATTTGAGTATTTTTTCGCAAGGAATCCAGATCTGGGCTTTTTTTTTGTAAATTTTTCACCAAAAAGTTCATATCAGATCTGAAAACTCGCCTCCCTAAAAAATTCATGGATTTTGTTGAAGATTGCTGCAAAACATTGAAACTGAAATATGTTTCAAACCCTCATTCCTATAGAGGCGTAACCTGAATATGATACCACTGATCCAGATCTTTGGGTGAGGGCCCCAAGATCTAAAAAGTTGAAATGGATCTGACAAGATCTGCAAAATTAGAATGCCAGAAAAAAAAGAGAACACAAAGAAAATAAAACCACAAAGAAACTTGTTTTATTAAAACAGAGAATAACTGTAGAAGCTACATTGTGGCGGACAATATGTCCTTTTACAAAGTGAGGCTTGTTATTTATAGCCTTTTTTGAGATACAATACCATAGGTGTAGATACCATAGGCCAATACCATGGGTAGATACCACTTACAATACCATGGGTAAATCCCATGTGTGGATGAATACCATGGGTGCATACATAGCATGGGTCACTTACAATACCATGGGCGAATAAATATCATGGGTGGATGAATACCATGGGTTTATGCCATTTACAATACCATGGGTAAATTCCATGGGTGGATGGATAATATGGGTAGATGAATACCATGAGTTGATGCCATTTTCCATTCAGATCACGAAGGGAGCGACATCTCAACAGAAGATGATAAGGCTATGGATGCAGGTGTGTGTTATGCTACAATGCCATAGCCCACGGTGCAGCCACTGAAGAAGGAAGAGGACTCATGTAATGACTATAGTTGCTTCATAGTTGAAGAGCCTCCTCTGCATGACTAGTAGCATGTCTCGCTGGTTCAGAATCTGTTTCGAGAGGTTTCCTACGATAGATAGGTTTCACTTTTATGTTCTCATGTTTTTCTTGTTCCTGCATAGCACGATAATTTTTTGGACAATTTTGGTAAATGTCAGTTTGTAATATCCCGAAATTGGGTTTCTCAGCAAATCATGCCTGGAAAACGCATTCTTCAGGTATGATTGCTTTATATACCATAAAATATGTCTTATAATGCTTGAAAACCAAAATAAAGAACAGCCGCACTCTTTACTCAACTTTTATGGGCAAAAAGGTGGGGAAAAGTGCGAGTTTTGGCCCTAAAATGAGTGTATAAGACATTATACGTAAATTTACAGGTCAAGGTTCTGTAATATGTTATATTAGGTCAATATGGACTTCCATGTCTAATTTAAGCTCAAAAAAATTCGTTTTTCTATGTTAAATAGCTCCTCCTTCCCGACTAGTCAAGAAAAACCCTGATTTCCCATGACTTTGAGTATGCAGAAATTTACTGAAGCAAGGGAAACGTATTTTCTGAAGGTATAAGATTTAAAACACTATGAAAAACCATAGAATGAGTTTAGGAACATGGCATAGGCATTTAGCAAGGTTAAACAACAGTTTTACATAGAAAACCCCTCAAGAACGAGGTGCCGCAAGAAAAGAGAATGATCTAGAAACCCTTTAGCATTTTCTCCAGGAGATGTTAGACAAGAATATGAATATATATCCAAGAATAATGTATAGCGGCAAGATATTGTACAAGCCTTGAGGAAACAACCTCTCAAGAAAAGCAATGCAAGCCTCAATAATACATGTACATGAAAATGAAAGAACACTGTTATTTCTGCATAAACCCAGGCTATGAAAAATGCAGTCTATGATATAAAACTACTCCAGAATGATGTCAATACATGGATATGGCAATATATGGCCCAAATACAATAGGGGAGCAAGGCTCTAACCCTTAGAAATAGTAATAGATCAATCCTCCAAGGGATTGGCTGAAATACACAAAATGGAAAAAATGCCAGAGTTGCTGGGCAGCAGCTGCAACTCAAAAGTAGAGAAGGTTGTAGATGATGAAAAATCTGAAGTAGACCTCCTCCAATGGATCTCCAAAGTGGAAGGCTGATCCTTACACTTGAGATCTTTTCCCCAAATCAATCCACAACCCCTCACTGCAGATACACCATAAAAATAACGCAGTAACTAAGAGGGACTGCGCAGTAGTGGAATAAAGCACTTTGGCCAAGTGCCAAGATCTGCAAATCAGCTCCAATGTCCTCCAATATGATCTTCCAAAGGGAATAAGAACTCTCCCTCTGAAAAACAAGAGAAGGAAGAGATGTCGTAAAGTCACCACAGCAACACCCTACAACACAGTATTATGCTGCTACAGCAATAACGTTGTCCTGGAGGATGATGCTGAAAAACTAACCTTGCCCGAGTAGGCACTCAAAGTCCCTCGGGGCTAAGGGTGAGATCTCCGCACAGAGACACTTGGTTGCACTAAACAGTGCTGCAGACAGGCTAAACAACCAGTGTGCTAAAGAAGACAAATGTCTCACTCAACAATCAACAACTCAAGCATGAATGAAATGAGGAGGCTCCTCCATCTTTTATAACGTTGGTTTCCCCTCCAAAACCCAACTTATCCTCTCTCTCTCTCTCCTCCACATCCTCATCCTTATCTGCACAGAAGCTTCTAGAGTGTACATAGGTCCTCTCCTCCACGTGGTGTTAGGTCCCCCCTTGACTCCCACTTGAGTCACAACGTTGTGCTACTAGGTGGATGTCTTATTTCACTTAAGTGAGTTAGACCCTCTTCACTCACTTTTTATTTATTTACAAACTATAGACGGCAAACTAAACAAAATAGAATATTCCAATTAGTTGTCGCTAATTAGGAATACTACAGTCCCCCCCCGGAAAAATGTTGCTTGCCCTCAAGCAACTACCTGAACAAGTCTCCTTCCTAGCTGATGCTCTCCACCGATACTGCAAAATGTGCCTGAATCCCAGATGCGCCACTGAATCTTCCCTGTCCTATGCATCATCCTGATATGAAGGGATCTCTCAATTCCAGGATCCTAAACTGATCTCTCCTGGTACCAGCCAACCAAAAATCCTCCCAGATCCCATTGCCACCATTGCCAATAATAGCCCAAGTCCCACGGCTCAGATTGCGCATTGCCTCTGGCTATGACTGATGCTCTAAAAGGCAAATACCATGACCCCTGCTAAGCTGTATCTGTCACTGTGTAAGTTGTCCCATCGACTGTATACCAACTCATCACCTCTCTCCACTCAAGGCGTGGAGTCTGGAATATAATGAGGAAAATCTTCCTCATGTGGATCCTCCATCCCCAAACAATCATCCAAACAAAATGAGCAACCTCCCAACAAGGCAACTTCTGAAAATATCCTTCCACCTCAAGCTTCGGTAATGAAGGTGGGCTGAAAATATGAACTTGGCAAGCATCATAGCTTACCCCATGCTGTCCTTCTCTCCACTCATAACAAGTGTAGAGTGTATGCTGATCCTGGGCTGCAAAATTATTGCCCTCCAATGGAAAAGTGAAGAACAATCCTCCAAAGAAGGTTCCTCCAACAATGAAGAACAAGCTGGCCCAAAACAATCTATCCATGAAGAATAGGACATGGTCATCATGGAACATCCTAATGAGAGGTTTTTTGAAGGTTTTACATGATGATACATGATGCAAACAATTTCTCACAAGGATACAGCGCAGTCTCATCCACTGCAACTTCAGAAAATCACATGGCAAGAAATCTCCATGATTCATCACATCTAATAAAGGATAGTAAATGGTTGAATGTAACAACAATAACACATGATCAAGCACTTGCCCATGGCTGTACAATGGATGAATATCAATCTTATGGTCCACCTCAAAAGAGAACAAACATTTGGCTGTGGTGGCCATATCTCCTCTCATGCTCCCATTAGAACATGTAGTGCAGAAATTGCGAGAATTTTTCCCTCTCATGGACACATCCAGCTCATGTGTCTCCCTCATAATCAAGCCTCCCATGCAAATCTGATCTATATCAGCAAATGGAGACATGATCAGCATAAAAATAAAGAAAATGTTGAAGGTTACAAGTGATGCAAGAAGGTACCAATAGCTTTCCCCATAGTGACAGCGCAGTTTTACAAGTTGCTGCTTGATAAGAGTACATGGCAAAATGTTTCTATTAATCATGCATGTCTTCATATGATACATGATATAGTGCAACAAATGAACATACATGTGGTGATAAAACATTTTCCCAAGGCCACCAAAGAGATGGCTGCCTCCATCATGTAGATTGGCCCAATACAATTCATGGAGCAATTTGACAAGCTTGCCCTCTTGTGAAGAAATGCACTGCATGAAAATGGTAAAAGTGTGCAAATCAATGAATGTATATACAAAATTCTCACCAAATGCTGGAATTAAGATGGTACATGGATCCATGAATGAGTCCTCCATAGTGTGTTGGCATGCTATGAAGAATACTAAACCGTGTGCTGCAAAAAGATAATCCTCCTTATGCTTGAAAACCCAAGTTAAGAAGAATATGCCATAGATGTCTCTATCATCATTACCTCCTCTTTTTTCATCAAGTGTAACAAATATGAAGTGATCCTGGGGCCTATGGGTTATAGATCCACCATATCTTTGTTGGGCACACTTCATCCATAAGGCTCTGCTCCAAAGTGACAACGATGTGAGCTCATGCAATTAAGCTCCTATCAATACAAAGCTTTGTTCTTTGACATGCTCCTTGTCAAATACTCCTCTAATAATGCTGCAACAAATATGGAATACCTCCCAAGATGGAAGTGCTTCCCAAACATCATCAAAGACCAAGGAGATAGTTCCATCCCCTCTTCCTACAACATCATACAAAGTGTGAGAGCAAATCTACCCTTGCTCTCCCAGAAACAAACAAAGCAACAAGACATTGTGTTGCCTCCCCATACCTCCATCATACATTTCATGTGATGAAGACACAATGAATGATATGAGTAACACATTAACACCATGCATCGATACTTTATGCTGCTCAATGATGTAAGTATCCAGCCATCTTATCCCCGTCCTCCTACTCTTAGGAAAAGTGTTTTCCAAGTGATGGCAAAACTCTTTCAAGAGTAACCAGTGCAGCCAAGCCTCCTGCTGCCCAGTATCATAGATCTGCAGGTAGCTTCCTATCTCCTTGCTCAACAACCACATCCACTCAATCACCTATGGATGCTTCCTTCTTCTCCTCATCCTGGTACTCCTCCCAGAGGGCTACCATCCTCCCAAATCAAATTCCTGTCTTTGCACTTCACGGGATTTTGAAATGTACGCTTCTCAAGGATCAATGAGACACTATCAAGAATCAAATAGGTGGTAGGAAAAAACCTCCCATCATGATGTGTATGGCTCAAGGGATGTCCAACACAAGCATGAGAGATGTTATCCATCCTAAGATGTCCTCCATCTTCTATCTGCTCTTGTGAGAAGGGAAGAAAGTCATTGCATCCCATGGTGTGTCAAAGTGCATCTCCAGTGATATCTCTCCTTGAGACCTCCCCTTCATCCATAGTCTTCCAAAACCAATGAGGTCTTGGATTTGAAAGTAGAAGTTCCTCTTTGAGCTGAGAAGAGCTCATTGAGAAAGTGTCATCTTGAAGGGAGAAAAGGTTTCTTACTCCAAGATGTCTACCATCAATCTTCAAGGCTTCAAACCCCAACCTCCAATGTGATGTACAATCCAAAAATGGCTCATGAGAATGATGGTTTGATTCCTCCTTGAAATTTTTCATGTTGCACAGCGCAGTGCAACCAAGCTGCTCTATGGTAGCCATGGGATTTGACCCTTGGACCTACAAAAGTAAAACTCCACAATTTTCAAAAGAAGTTACTGCAACAATAGTTTGTGGAATTTCTTTTATACCTTGATGTGCATTTGGAACTTCTTGTAGGGCTGCAAGAGTTCCTTCCTCACAAGTGTTGGCTGCCCCAACTGTTGATGCATGTGGTTGCTCCTCCATGGGTGTGACAGCGTTATCACAAGCCTCCTCAGGAGGTGATGTGATCTCTTCCTTCTTCGCTCTTTCTCCATTAAAGGTTTGGATCAACCCTTGAGTGAAATCTGCAAAAGTCTCCACCCTTGCATGGCTCAATTGGTTGCACCACCAATCATAGGCTTCACCCTCCAAGTGCAGCGCTGAGATTTCAACAGCTTCTTTTCCTGCTACAGGATGTAGTAGGAAAAATGCCTCCAACTTTCTCACCCAAGTTTCTGCATTAGATGACCCATCAAAGGTAGACAACAAAAATCTATTGCCTTTCATTTCTTTTCTTCTGCATGGCCTCTTCTCTTCCTTCTACTGGATGAAATGAGGAAAATCTAGAGTCTCCCTGAAGGCTCTAGGTTGAGATCTATACTCAACAAGGTAATCACTGAGAATATGATGATCAAAGTATCGTCCATGCTCAATATCTTCTTCTTTATGAGAATAGGAAGTGCATGGTACTTCCTCTTATTTTTCTTCAATCTTCTTGACCTCCTCAACGGTGGATGCATTTCCTCTAGATCTGAAAATAGATGAGAATAAACTCATCTTTTTCACCATTCCGGTCTTCTTGGGCTTAGACTCACAGGGACCAATGGATCCTTCATGCATGGGAAAAGGTGACTTCCTAGTGGTATTTTGCAACTTTGAACTCTGCGTGTTAGATCCCCCATTGTTCCATTTGCTTTTATCCTGCCTGAGCTGACAGTAATCTTTGAAAGGCAAAGTTGCTTTGAAGTCCTCCCCCTTGGACTGCCATTCTCGGAAATAATATCCAAACGGTATATGATCATGCTGCCTATCTTTCTTACTTAGTACTGGAGATAATAATGTAGGCATTGTGATAATTTCCACAGGCTGAGCCAGAACTATGCTCTGATACCACTGTAATATCCCAAAATTGGGTTTCTCAGCAAATCATGCCTCGAAAACGCATTCTTCAAGTACGATGGCTTTAGATACCATAAAATATTTCTGATAATTCTCAGCAACCAAAATAAATAACATCAGCACTCTTTATTCAACTTTTATGGGCAAAAAGGTGGGGAAAAGTGTGAGTTTTGGCCCTAAAATGAGTTTATAAGAAATTATGCGTAAAATGACCGATCAAGGTTCTGGAATATATTATTTTAGGTCAATAGGGACTTCCATGTCGAATTTAAGCTCAAAAAAAGGCGTTTTTCTATGTTAAACAGTTCCTCCTTCCTGACTAGTCAAGAAAAACCCTGATTTCCCATGACTTTGAGTATGCAGAAATTTACTGAAGCAAGGGAAGCGTATTTTCTGAAGGTATAAGATGTAAAAAAATATGAAAAAACATATAATTAGTTTAGGAACATGTCATAGGAATTTAGCAAGGTTAAACAACAGTTTTACATAGAAAACCCCTCAAGAACGAGGTCCCGCAAGACAAGAGAATGATCCAGAAAACCTTCAGCGTTTTCTCCAAGATCTGTGAGACAAGAAGATGAATATAGAGCCAGGAATAATTTATAGCAGCAAGAGAGTGTAAAAGCCTTGAGGAAACAACCTCTCAAGAAAAGCGATGCAAGCCTCAATAATACATGTACATGAAAATGAAAGAACACTACTATTTTTGCATAAACCCAGGCTATGAAAAATGCAGTCTATGATAGAACACTACTCCAGAATGATGTCAATACATGGATATGGCAATATATGGCCCAAATACAATATGGGAGCAAGGCTCTAACCCTTAGAAACAATAATAGCTCAATCCTCCAAGGGATTGGCTGAAATACACAAAATGGGAAAAATGTCGGAGTTGCTGGGCAGCAGCTGCAACTCAAAAGTAGAGAAGGTTGTAGATGATGAAAAATATGAAGTAGAAATCCTCCAATGGATCTCCAAAGTGGAATGTTTATCCTTACACTTGAGATCTTTTCCCCAAATCAATCTGCAACCCCTCACTACAGATACACCATAAAAATAACGCAGTAACTAAGAGGGACTGCGTAGTAGTGGAATAAAAAACTTTGGCCAAGTGCCAAGATCTGCAAATCAGCTCCAATGTCCTCCAATATGATCCTCCAAAGGTAAGAATAACTCTCCCTCTGAAAAACAAGAGAAGGAAGAGATGTCGTAAAGTCACCACAACAACACCCTACAACACAATATTATGCTGCTGCAGCAATAACGTTGTCCTGGAGGAGGATGCTGAAAAACTAACCTTGCCTGAGCAGGCACTCGAAGTCCCCTGGGGCTAAGAGTGAGATCTCCGCACAAAGACACTCAGTTGCACTAAACAGTGCTACAGACAGGCTAAACAGCCAGCATGCTAAAGAAGACAAATGTCTCACTCAAAAATCAACAACTCAAGCATGAATGAAATGAGGAGGCTCCTCCATCTTTTATAACATTGGTTTTCCCTCCAAAACCCAACTTATACTCTCTCTCTCTCTCCTCCACATCCTCATCCTTATCTGTGCAGAAGCTTGCAGAAGCTTCTAGAGTGTACATAGGTCCTCTCCTCCACGTGGTGTTATGTCCCCCCTTGACTCCCACTTAAGTCACAACGTTGTGCTACTAGGTGGATGTCTTATTTCACTTAAGTGAGTTAGACCCTCTTCACTCACTTTTTATTTATTTACAAACTATAGAGGGAAAACTAAACAAAATAGAATATTCCAATTAGTTATCGCTAATTAGGAATATTACACAGTTTTCCCACTTGGGGCAGCAATCTATGGATTGGTTTCCCCAACTAGGGCATTCGCATTTTTGTGTTTTTGAACTCTACACCTATCAAAATTGGCTAGCATAGAAACTCCGACAGGATAGCTTCGAACTGTATTTTTATGTGCCATATAATAGAAATAGTCTTATTTAGAAAAAAAAAAAAAAAAAAATATATATATATATATATATAATAAAAATTATAATTAAATATTAATATAAATAATATATATATATATGTGTGTGTGTGTGTGTGTGTGTGTGTCAGTCAAATATCCAGAATTTAATATATAATACCTTAAAATTATATTAGTAAATACAAATCAAAAAATAAATATATCTGAAAACTAAGTTAAATGAAATCTAAATTTAAAGATAAAAAATTGGAATAAATATATAATATCTTAAAATATTATTAAATATTATTAAATAACTAAAAAACATAAAGTCTAATAAAATCTAAATTTAATCCAAGTGAAATTTAATTAAATAAATAGATATATAATTAATAAATTTGTAATAAAAACCAAGAAAAATGAAATGTATTAAATGACTACAAAATAAAATCTAATGAAAACCTAATTTAAGGATCGAAAATTAAGTAAATAAATAATTTATAATAAAATTGAAATCAAATCAAAATATAAGGCTAATAATGTTTTCATAAATAAAAGAGATAATAAAATTAATAAAAATATTAGCCAAGGTAAAAATAAACTAATCAAGGAAAGCATACAAAATAAGAGAACAAATAGAAATACAAGGAAATAAAATTAATAGAAGCTAGAAAAATAAAGATTAAGAAGAAGAATGCTTTGAAGAGAGAGCACGGATCCAATGTTTATTGATTCTCCAACCATTATCCCTGATAAGATTGTTGGGAGCTCATTTTTCTATTTCAGTGTATTCCTTGAACTTTCTGTGATGATAATGGGAAATCTTAGCAAGGACATGAACATCCTCCATACAAGTATGATACTCAGTCTTTGCAGAATGCTCATCCAGTGCCAAAGAGCGAGGGTGATTATTCCTAAAGTCCGCATCATGCCCCTACATTTTATTCTTGATAGAACGACATATCTCACATATATACAACTTCTACATGAATAAGGGATCATGTAAACCCATTTAGTGTTAGAGGGGTCAGTTTGGTCTTTTATAGACCTAAGGAAATAATGAATAGTGTTAAGTGGCTTAAAGGTCGTAGAGATATTGTTCTTCTTAAGAATACGAGACAATTTTTTGTTGGTTCCTTGAATAAAAGGAAGATCAATTGTGGCAATAGGGTTGTTGGGATCAGTCTTAGCTCTAGGACCTCTTTCCACTTTTTTGAAGGTTTCTAGGCCTTGATGATTTCTATAACCATTGTTCATGAAAACCTTTGAAAGATGATATTTCTAATCATCAACGTGGAGATCATAAAAAATTTTAAGGGCTTTAGTAGCAAGGGTGTTCAAGACACCAAATTTATGGGTTGGGTGATGGTGGGAATTGGCACGGAGATATTGATCGATGTGAGTCGTTTTGCAGAAAAATTGAGCGAGATGGATCCATCTTCCTTCTCGGTGATGAGGACATCAACAAAGGGAATGTTGCCATTCACTTCAATCTCCATAGTGAATTTAATAGATTCAAACATGTTATTAACATGTTGCTTAAAGATTTCAAGATTTTCCTAGCCATGGGGCCAAATGATAAAGGTATAATCAAAATACAATTTCCAAAGCTTGGGGTAGAAAGGAGCACAAGCAAGGGATTTAGTCTCGAAATATTCCACGAAAATATTAGCCACAATAAGGGACAGAGGGATCCCATAGTAACTCCATAGATCTGCGCATAAATAACATCTTGAAAGTTGAAGGAATTAGATTTTAAGAAAATGCTAAATATTATAGTTGTATTAGGGTTAGTAATGTTATTAATGATGTCATAGCCTCGTTAATGGGTATCTTAGTATAATGAGAGACAACATCAAAAGTGACCAAAATATCACTCTACTTGAGCCTAAAACCTTTAATTTCATTAATGAAAGAGGAAGATTCCTTGATGAAAGAGTCTATATTATCAACAAGAAGTTTAAACTTCATTGCTAAATGAAAAATCTAATAAAATTAAAAAATCATGGCATAAATATTGCAACTGCATCCAAAAATTATGGGAGAAAAATATGAGGCAGATATCCACATGGCATTGTGTTGTGTAATGTTTGCAATAACAATCATTATAAAATAAGACCTTAACCAATTATATTGCAGATAAATAATTTTAAATATTAATAAAAAATAAAAAAATTCAATTCATAATGTTAAACTATAAAGAAGATGCAAAATGTTTTGTTCAAAAACAAAGTAATACATGATCAAAGAAAAAGTTGAATATGTAATATTGTTGGACAGGGTACCCTTCGATTGAAGATATTGAGAAAGACTCTGCAGATCAAGAAGCGGAGCACACAACACAGAGTTATGTTAGAGTCTTAGGGGCTTTGAGTGTGACAAAGCCCCTTATTTTGAAAATGGATGGGATAATTTTGTATAGCTTGAGCTTCGCCCATGGTTTCCGAACCATGGTATTGTAAAAGAAAAGAATATATAAGGAGTCTAGGATAGATCTTGAATAGTATATCTCACAGTTGATGATAGAATGCACTTAGATGTAACGTTATTTTAAGTTTGTATTCTGTTGTTTTGTGGGAAAGGGAACTCTTCTACTCTTGAATGCGTAGATATCTTAGAAAGTCTATAGCTAAATGCACAAACCCTTGCAGCTGAGTGCGCAAGGCGGAATGGGTTGTATTAAGAAGATCTGAGTAATAATAGAAGACTTTGAAGACAAATCTATGTTATGTGTTTATGTGTTTCCTTTACTTGTATTTTGATAGCATCTATATTAAGTTAAGGGTTTTTATATATAGTTTCATCGCAAAGTCTTGTTTATGGTTATTTATGTTTTTTTATGCTTGTTAAAGTAAAATCACGTAGTCTACAGATAGTTCAATAGAAATGTTGAAAAACGACTATATAATTAGCATATTTATTCTGCGGAGCTCTGTTAAGTATTGAAAGGAAGATAAGCCCTAAAGCCACATTCCATAGTCCCTCTGGATGCATAAATCTGATTCTAGCATCCCCCTATATTGCCTTGGGTGAGACTTCTATCTACACGACATATCGTTGTAGAAAGGGCTGGTAATAGTGGGTTTTGTTGGTCCACGCAACCATATCTCCGTAATACATTAGCATAGGTATTGATGGTGCAAGTGTATTGTTGGACTTTGAAGTCATTGAAATTGTTGATATAGAAATATTTATCATGCTTTTCTTGCATTTGATTGGGATTATGATATGGATGCCATAATCAACCTGAAAAATAGACTGATGGTGTTTGAGAAGAATGGTACAAGGGTCATTGTGCCTTTGGACCCCTCGGAAGGAGCGCGAAACATAGACCCTGTCCCACATGAATATGGTGATGCTGATATTGATTATATCTATAAGATCACTACCCAGGGTGAAGAATGGATCAATCCTACTGCCGATGGAAGGATGAGTTGAGAGCACGACATTTTTTGTGTTCTAGACTCCGATGAAGAATAAGAGCACTCGCAAAATCGATTGCATGAATTTTCTACTAAGCGATGTAATAAAGTTACCAATTCACTTCGTTGCGTCACATCAGAGGTATGTGACTTGCCCTTTTATGATGGAACTGGGAATGTTGACTTATTTCTTGATGCATTTGAAAAGAAGGTTCCTGAAGAGCAGCGATGTGAAGCTTTGGAATCACTTTGAGGTCCAGCCTAGCCAGATGGTGGGGCGCGCAGAGAGAAGTATTTGGAGGATGGAAGGAATATTGCAGATTGATGAGGCTCAGGTTTGGTCATGTAAACATTAGGATCAAGGAGAATTTCAATGGTAGGGATGATCTTTGCGAACATTTTTCAACACTGGATTGCGGCCTGGGCGACAAACCTCAACCTGAATGGGTACATATATTCTTTCATACCTTGGATACGATACCTCAGCCGTGGTATCTTGAAACAGAGTTGCGCCTTGGCACCACAGATTGGTATGAGATGACGAAAGGTTTCTTATTGACTTATAATTTCGCAGATGGATGGGATTATATTAATGATTCTCTTCGGGAAGTTCAAATGAGAATCTTCTGAATTACTATTGAGCCAAGGGCTTCGGAACATCCTGACTGGGTTGCACAATTGGCACAAGCACGAGAATGTTATAATCTAACTGTGGAAGAAGGTGTGGAGGATCTATGTAATGTCAATATTCCTGAGTCAGGATGATAGAGCGAGGTTGCAGGTCCAAAAGTAGAGATGTCGGACATAACACAGTCTGTCAAGACTCAGCACGTCAACATAGGCTCAGAAGCGGAGCCCAAGTTCGCGAAGATTGGGAACTATTCGGACGATGACATAGTGAGCAAGGTCACTGAGTTGTTGCATGAGTACCGGGATCTTTTCCCAATGAAATTCTCTAAGATGAAAGGCATTATAGGAGATTTGGGAGTTATGCACATCACTTAGAAGCATGATGCAAAGCCGGTCAAGCAGTGCCCATATCGGTTGAACCCAAAATATAAAGAAAATTTTTGGAAAGAACTAGACAAGATGCTTAGTGGTGGAATTATTGAACCAATAGGGAAGTCTGAGTGGGATAGCCCTATGGTGGTCCAAGAAAAAAAAAACCAAGGGAGAAATAAGGATTTCTGTCGATCTTAGAAATTTGAACGATGCGATTAAATGATCTTCATTATACAACCTAACATTGATACTGCACGACAAAGAGTTGGAATATACAATGTCCTTTTGAAACAGTTAGACCTCATGAAATATGACTAGGTATTAAAATTTAGTGCATTTTCGTAACTTGTAAAAAATATAATACACATTAACCGAAAGAAAGAAAAAAAGGAAAAAGAAAAAGACAAAAGATTAGTAAAGAAAAAGGAAAAGGACATAGAGATTCAATGGACCATCCATTCGCCAACATACATACGGATTGAGAAGTTTACCAAATTGTATCTTTATCATATGATACAAATTCTAAATTTCCTGGTGTGAAGTGTGTATATATATATATATATATATATATATATATATATATATATATATATATATATTCTTCATTTGAAAAAAAAAAAATATATATATATATATATATATGCCACGAAGAGAAAAAGGCAGGGAGTTTCAAAAGCTGTGGAACATAAATCATCAATTTGGCAATCTATGGATAATTGTTGTGGATGGAGACGTGAGCACTCTGTATTGTTAATAGTTATCATACGATACAAATTCCTCTCCCTATATTATTTGAATCATGTGAATTCTGTTGAGTATTTCTTCTGTGAAACTGAATCTCTTGTTGATGTTGCTTCATTGAATTAATGCTATAATGCCGTATACATAGTGCATCATTAAATTTGAGAGTCATTTCCAAGTCTCAGTCAAGTGACTATGACTACCGCAGTTGACATGTTTGCATTTGATATGAGGCTACAAGTTGCTGTCAAGTGTGAGCAGAGTTATAAAACCAGTGTAGTGTAATCAGTATGTGTTGAAATTATAAACTGAACCTGAATCGGAAATGGTTAATAAGTTAAGTTTAAAATTCTATTAAAATTTTTTAAACTTGTTGAAAACATATATTTCGACATATTAATGTAAAATCAATTATGCGAAGTTTGTTTGATAAGAAACTTATCAAATAAAAATAAAAATTCCATAAAATAGTTAAATTTTAATTTTAAAAATATAAAAAGTAAAGTCAATAGAAAACCAACTCTTAAACTTTCTTATTTATTGATTAAACACATAAGATGCAAAGTTTAGTTATTTATTTATATATATTTTGTTCTTAAATTTTTCAATCATCAAAATCTATCACTTTACAACCAAATCACAAAAGTCTGACTCCCTTGATTTTTACGATCTCAACGTTTCCATCACTGGTATCATGTTTTTCAAATTTGGTTATCGTTTTTCAACAACTGTTATCCTCTTATTATTGAATGCTTCATATCAGTTACAACACTATTGATTAGTGTATATAGTTGGCATTATTGAGAAACCCATTGAGCACGCAACCAACTTTGACCTAGTTTGCTACTTTCATGGCATATTTACCATTGGCAAGGAATTTTACACATTGCAATTTTGAAGAATGATGAATTATGACTTAGAAAGGATTGCTTTTGTGTTTTTTTTTCAATATATTATTATGTCAATGGTTAGGGTTATTCTACAATTCATTAGTGAGAGCATGTCAATGGTTAGGTTTATTTTACAACTTATTAGAAGGCATGTGTAATTTTTTTTTATGTTAAATCTAAATAAAAATATAATATTCTAAAATATTTTTTGAATAAAATATATATATATATATATATATATATATATATATATATATATTTTATTCAAAAAATATTTTAGAATATTATATTTTTATTTAGATTTAGCATAATATATATATATATATATATATATATATATATATATATATATATATATGGAGTTAGTTTTAATTAAATGTATTATAAAATATCAATAATCTCACTTTCACTATATTATTTTTATTGATTATCGATAATACAACTTAGTAAATGATGTAAGAAAAATTCATTATTATTCTCAACCATAAATAAATATTTTCAATGCCATGTTAAATAATTTAATTTTACATCACCTTTAAAGAATAATAAAGTAATTAAAAAAAACTTGTATTTTCATTCTCAATTATTAGGGTGTTCAAATTGATTTTTAAGGTGTTGAATACATTTCTAAATTCAAAAACATAAGTTAAATAGTGAAAATTTACATATGGTGTGTGTATTAAGCATTGAGAGAAATCAAATATCTTGATGTGTAGACTTTTTTCAAATTTTGTACTCTAAAAGAGGTTTTGATCCCTCTCAATGCCTACTAAATCCATGATTAAGATGAACCTATACTAGTATTAACTAAATGGTTTATTGAGTAGAATATATGTATGGCTAAGGAGATTACTTTTCACCTCTCTTTGCATGGAAAACAATCTCACTTTAAACGGATTTCTTTTCTCCTCTCTTTATATAAAAAAAATCACTTAAAGTTCTACATGATACTTCAAAATGTCTTTGTAAAAACGCTCCATACACATGTGCCTTATTAAAAAAAATGGTCATACATGTGTCTTATTTTTAAAAAAAATCAATTAGTAAGTTTTTGCTAATTCTTTTGAAAAAAACACCCTTAATTTTAGAAAAAACACAAAAAATTGCGTAAGAGTTTGGTTCAAAATTTTCAATCCTACTACCTTCGTAATATCTCGTGTCCCTTTGTGGATGATGCACCTAAACTTGTAACCACACTTCTCAGTTAATGATGTGTTTGAATGTCCATTTATTACACTTAGAAATTTCATCTGTGTCTAAAGCAACTACTTGAAGTCATTGTTTCATTTTCTAGAATATGTTGTTGAAATGAGCATATGAAAAGGGTTTCTCAAAGCTCTTTTGTTATATTTTGAAAGTGCCAAATAGGAAAATGCACACTTTCACTCTTTCAGCTCAAATGTTGTTAGGGATGGAATATTTAGTTGTACTCTTGCTCAAATCACTTTTGTTAGATTTTGAAGGTGCCAAATAGGAAAATGCACTATTTCAGTTCAAATGTTGTTAGGGACGGAACATTTAGTTCTACTCCTATGTTAGGAACTCTCAATGTGAACTCAAAAGAGGTGAGAATGAAAAATTACTTGAATTGGAGATCAAATTTTATATACATTTAAGAAAGTGAACTCTCCACAAGATACAACAACACAAACACCAAAGGGAATTTTTTATTTCTATGCAAATCAAGCAAAGTTATTTTCGTTGAAGTACACCATAACTTTTAAAAAAAAACTTTTGTTAGAAACATTTTGAATGAACTTAAAAAGGTTTGTTTTTTTGCATAGCACTAAATTTTTTCCGTTCTCGTATGTTACATAGTGTTTTCCATGTAATACATTAAGTTGTGATAAAAATAATTTCCTTAAAATACAATGCTTCGTACACAATATGGCATTCTCCTAAGCTCTTCTCTCCATAACCTTCTCTATTTCATATTGCAAAAAATTGTTTCATGCAAAATATAGCATTCTCCTAAGCTCTTCTCTCCATGACCTTCTCTATTTCATATTGCAAAGAATATCTTTACCATGAGAAAAATATTTGCCATAAGATACATTATATTTTGTTCAATATTTTAAAAAGGGTGTAACATACACTTGTATTACAAAAAACAAAAAGAAAGAAAAAGTGCGGCACACATCAAGATTGAGTTGAAGTAGTTAATTCAAAAAATCGTCTTCGTATTATTTTTTGGAATACAAAATTTTTATGTTAAAAACTTATATATAAATAACAAAAATAAATGGTTGAATTGCCTTTATTACCGTTTGAATTACTTAATAATAAATTTAATAAATTTATAATTTTTTACATTTTCTTAACTAAATATTAATAATTTACATATAAATAAACCTATTTTACTACAGGGACCTCTCACCGGTTTGCACTGCAAACTGCTTAACAAGCAGGCTGGCTCACTGAGTTTCTTCTTGCTTGTTTAAGAGACCCTATGCGAACCCATACACGAACCTAATCACACGTTCACACTTCTTTCGGCTCTTCTGTTGCTTCCTTCGCCTATAACGGCCTACTCCGTGTCCCTCGGTGCTTTGGCGAACCTCTGGCGAACTTTCGGCGATCAAAAACAAGACAGTACTACCTCAGTGGACATTCATAAAGCTCAGAGTTACAGTTCTTGACAATGCGGAACCATAAACTTTCTCTCTTTTATTGATTTCAGAATCATATTACAATCATATTACAGACTGATAATGGACTCAGATCTCTTTCCAGAGATTGACTGTAGTGGCATTTACCAGTTGTTGCTACACAATAACTGAGCGAGCGATACTGGAGGCTTTCTGGCCAGTTGCAGACTTTGTCTCAGAGTTCTTAAACACACAAACTTTACAGACAGACTCGATCTATGATCAGGCAACTTTAGGTTCTTGTCTATGTCGAGCACATAGACACGCAGGCTTCTCTGATCACCTATGGACTTGAGTCTTATCACCGTGATGCAAGAAGATCGTGAAACTTCGTGTAGATGCAGAGCAGGGAGCTTCAGCTCGACTCAAACACTAAAATGACTCTAGACTCTAACACTCCGAATGCGAATACCGAAGAATGAGCCTTAACCCTCCTTATATAGGAAATGAGGGGGGACAAACATCCAATCGGTTCGTCGGATGACTGACACGTGGAGGAGAATCATGGCTTTCGGGTAACACCGAACTGACATCCGCACCGAGATTCGTCCATCCGACACGAACATGTGAAATGTGTGTGCAGTACACTGTGGATTCCTTTTCTGTACAAGGCCCACGAGGAAACATTACTTATTTCATACGGAGGATGCTTTTTCAAATAGGTGAAAAGCCCTCGAGAAAAGAGCTGTCACTGTAAACCCGTGACTGGGTATCAATACACAGTGGAGACTTTTTTATTTAGCAGAGTCCACTAGAACTGCTTGTACTGGTTTCTAGTTGATCAAGAACAGTGATTCCGAGAAATCTGATTTTTGGATAATCATCATCCCATGCCTTGGTATATATTCTTCGGACAATAATGGGTTTATTCAATATGATCTGGTGTTTAATTTTGGTTAGGACCAACCATTGATGTTGCATATTTTTATATGAGTTTAGAATATGATTTACCAATTTATATTCTAACTAACTCATATCTTTGACTGTTTGGCATGGACTGTGAAAACATTCTCCCCAACTGCTTGTTAAACATTCATTACATTGTCTTTGGAAATAGGCCTCATAAAACTGTGGATCCATACCATAGGCACTTAACCCATAGTCAAACCACCAATATTTTGTCCACGGACATGCATAATGGGACTGATTTATCCAGGTAGGTCCAAATCTGAGCTTGGTGTGATGTGTCTCACCTCGACCATCTTTATTTAACAGATTCCACCAGAGTTGTTTATATCCTGCAAAATTGTACACAGTGTCAGGGAAAATCAAGTCAGGATTATTACCTGGCCATGTCTGATATCTTCCTCCTATATATTCTCCTGGCCACCATGTGTGGTTGATGGTATAGGATTTATAATAAACCCTTGTTCTGTCACTGCCACCAGTACAAATGATGGACAGATCACAAAAATCCTGTGAGAGGGATATTTCAGCTTCATGTGAAGCTGTCATACTAGTAGAGTATACCATGTCATGTATCCAGCGATTCCCTTTTGGATATACTCTCCTTTCAGGTACAAGATGCAAGATGTCAGTATGATTTTGTAAATCTGCATCAAGGATTTTGGTGTTGCGGAGTTGCCACATAGGTCTCCACTTTTCTTTATAAACTGCACATGACTCATCATCTGATATAGATCTGGGTGTCTCTTTCTGCTGGGCATGATCCCACTCAGTGATGATAACCATTACATGTTAATCTTCTTCTACTTGGTCATCAGGTTGTTCTTGATGCTGGATGTATTCTCTGCTGAGAAAATCTGGCAAACAGTTCTCAGAACCCTTTATATGTTCTACTTTGAAAGTAAAATTTGCAAAGAGTTCTTGCCACCTTGCAAATTTGGCATCTTCAGGATTCTTTATTTCTTTCGAAATAGCTTTATCAAGTGCACGAGCATCTGCTCTTAGTAGAAAGAATTTTTTTACCAAGTGAATGGAGAATTTACTAACACAATTCCATGCAGCTTTAACTTCTTTTTCAATAGTGGAGTAATTCTTTTCAGTTTTACTCCAAACTCCAGATGCATACTGCACGATTTTTTCTTCATTCTTCTGACTCTCCTTACTTGGCCTTTGCTTTAGAACACCTCCCCAACCTATATTGCTGCCATCTATTTCAACAATATTAAAAGAGCCATCATCAGCAACATAAAGAATTGGAAGGTTTTTAACCCTGGATTTAATATTTCTGACAGCTAAAGTATGGGCCTGAGTCCAAGGTTTGGGATTCTTTCTTAGCCTCTGGTTAAGCAAAGACCTATCAGTAGCACAAGAGGAATAGAAATTGCTTACATAATTCAAACATCCTAAAAATCTCTGCAGCTAAGTTTTATCCAGGATGATGTCTGGAAATTTATCTGCAAACTCAAGAGCATGGCTCTGTAAAGAAATTTGTCCATTCTCTATGCTATGACCCAAAAAATTTATTTTGGTCCTACACAATTCCATCTTTTTCTTACTAAGGACCAATCCATTTTTCTGGACCAGTTTCATGAATATTCTCAAATGCTTAAAATGGTCTTGGAGATTCTTTGAAAATATTAGGAGATCATCAATATATGCAAGCAACCATTCACTGTAAGGCTTAAAAATGGAATCCATTACCTTCTGGAATTTAGAAGGTGCATGCTTCAAACCGAACGGCATCACGTTCCATTCATAGTGTCCTGTTGGTACAATGAAAGCTATCTTCCATTTGTCTTCTTCTTTTATGGCCACTTGCCAAAAGCCAGATTTTAGATCAAACTTCGAGAACACTTTGGCTCCAGATATCCTACTCAGCAAATCTCCCTTGTGCGGAATATGATATGTATCATCTGTAAGAACAGTATTAAGAGGTTTATAATTTATCACAAGTCTAGGAATACCTCTTATCTGTTCACTTCTCTTATTGACGTAGAAGCCATAATAGTTCCAAGGACTGTTAGACTCCCTGATCAGCTTTCTTTGAAGAATATGATTGATTTCTTTTTCACAGAGCTTCCTGTATTCTTTTGACATGGGGATAGCTCTGGACTTGCATGATTTTCCTGTATATCCATCCTTGTAGGGCAATTCTACATAATGCTGTTTGCGGTGCCAAAAGGCATTTTTTTCTTCTGAGCAGCAGGTATGTTCAAACTGTTTTTGTAATTCAGAGATCTGTCTCTGAATCTGTTGAGAACTCAACTAATCTTCAATTCTGATCATATTCTTGTGATCCTTGAGTTCTGTGAGACTGGTTTCTGCTTTGGTTAGCTCTTCTTGCATGGCTTGCACCATGGTAGACTTTCTGGTTTTAGAAACATAAGGCAAATTAAATCTTTTACCTTTTATAGTGATGAAGTACCCTGCCTTCTTATTATGGAACCTCATTGAACCATGTGGTTCAGCTGCAGAAATAAATACATTCCTAAGAATGCAATCAACTGGAATTTCACCTACAGCAAATTTCATGGTGATACATCTGTCTTCAAAACAATGTACAGCTTCTGGTACTTCATATTCTAAAGTTATTTCTCCTAAACCAGTGAGCTTGTGGGTAGCAATAACCCAAAATCTTGAAGGAATAGCCTTTTTTGAAAACATATTAACATCTGACCCAGAATCAATCAATTCCCTCAGATTAAACAACTTTCCTTTTAACCAAACTTGAATTTGAACATGGTGTTGTTGATATTGGATAGTGAGCAGATGCATATCTCTAATTCCCATACTTGGATCAGGATGTCCCTCTGCAACTTCTATTTCTTCAGTAGACTTAGGAGGACCATGCAGAGTATAATTTGTGTTTCTTCCAGAAAACACAGGAGAAGAAACAGGAGAGGCTAAAACCTGTTTATTCTTTTCAAGTTCTGAAATTCTAGTCTTAAGAACAGAAATTTCAGTTTTCATGTTGTGTATCTCCCTGCTCACCTCCCCCAAAGTGAGTGTATGATCTTTGCTAGAATTATGTTGGAGATACGATCTTGTATTACGATCATAAGAAGCATCAACAAAGTTGGGCTTCCTACCTGAAGAGGAACTGGAATGAGTAGTATGTTGCATAAAATTCTTCAACAATGCAGTTTTTAAATCCCCATCCTCCATGGCACGAATCTGAGCAAATGCTTTCATGTCTCCTTCATCTGTCTCGGCCATGAGGTCTTTCAATTTTTCAGAGAATTCTTCATGAAGAGAGGAGTCTGAGGAAAAGTCTGAATCATCATCAGAACAATCACAATGACAAGATTTTGAATCAGAACATTGACAGTAGGCATGAACCTCTTCTTCAAAAGAATAGGAAGCAGAAGATTCGAAAGATGAACTGGAAGGGGAATCTTCAGCAGCTTGCTGAATAGCAAGGCGATTATGAAAATCTTTAGTTTTATGAAAGGAAGAATGGCAATGGCGACATCGGTCTTCAATTTTCACAGCGGTACTAGTACTAGCCTGCTGGGGACGTTTAGACTGTGATTTTTTTCCAAGACCGCGCTTGGACTCAAGAGCTGTAGGACACACATTAGATGTGTGGCCAGGTTGACCACAAAGCCAATAGACAACACCTTTCATTTTTTCAAGCTTAGCATCTCTGGGCTTGATGTACATAGGAGTGTAATAATGAGTCTTTGGGTTATTTATGTGATAACCTTTTCTGCCTTTTGCTAGTCTTCTTTTGGAATGTCTGAGTTCTCGTCTTTTGTCAGAACTCAGTTTGTAGGTGGAGGCTCGAGCTCTGCGCTGAACCTTCTTTGCTTTTCTCTTTGTCTTTCTGTGAGTGACCAAAGGATCATCAACAGTTATTCCATACTTGCTACAGAAAGACTTAGTACCAGGCAATCTATTTAATTTAGCAATAGACTTGGCCATCTTAGAGCTGGTACAAAGATTTATCAACACCTTAGTGATGATAGAATAAATTTCTCCCCATAAATAAACTTCAAGAGGTAATGGGAAGTCTTCTTGCAGCTTCAATATGTCAACCAGCTTTGAGGGAAGGGCTGCAAGGTATACTTGTTTCCACAGGACATTATTTGGTTCTTTAACCAAATAGATTCTCTGTATCCAATCTCTGTGGAAGTCTTCAAACTGATTGATATTTCTACACTTCAGATTCATCAAAATCATTTCATGCTTATCTATAAGTGTAATATCAGTACCACAAAAATGTTCTTGTATAAGAGCAGTCAATGCACCAATCATATTATTTTGTGCAGTCCCATCAGGATTGAACCTTATATCACCCTGCTCATCTTTTAAAACTTCTTTCTCTAGTTTATCAAGAATTGCAGGAGAAGATTCAAGCTCCCACCATCTAGCAAGTGTTCCAGTAAAACATTGTATTAATGTTTTACAGGATTCCACCTCACTTTTTCCAGAAACACACATGAGCTTGTATTCGGTAATCATCTGATCAAGCATCTGTCTGATCTGGGCAGTAGTCAGATTGTCTAGATTCCATTCTTTATGACTATCTGCATGAAATATTTCCCTTGGGGGAATCTTTCCAACTCCATTGGTATCAGAGCCAGAAGTCAAGGTTGACTGTGTGATCTGGTTCAAGAAAAGGTCAGTTCTTGAATTTACTCTCTCTTTATCAGTTTAAATGGACTCTGTAAGAAATTCAGTGTCATTTAGAGAACTAGAAGAGCAAGATAGGGCCACCCAAGACCCGCTCAGAGAAATGTTTGCTTCTAGTAGTAGTCGTGTTACAAATGAGTCAGATCATTTGTATGAATAAACTGAGCCACGGGCTAAATGGGTATTGCCCAAGATCTCTGCCTCTCACGTCTATAATGATCTTGGTGTCTGGCATCTAAAAGCTGCCACTAGAATAACAATAAAGGAATCCATTAGTTCAATAGAAGAAAATTATGATCGTGTTCAGTTAATACCCTTGTTAAATCCAAAGGAGCTCCAAGCAGAAGCTAAGAAACTGGGAACACAGTTTTTGCATCTCGGATGCATCAGAGTAGGAATCCAAGCCCTTTTCCATCAAGGTGTTGACTCATATGTGTTAGCTACTGTCAGAGACCTAACACATAACAAATATACTAATTCCTTAATTGGAGGAATAGTTGCACCATTGTCTAATGGTCCCGTGTGGTTTGATTGTTATCCCAACTTCTCTGTATATGTGTTTGATGAAACATTGGCCGATATTTTACAATTGCAAATCCAAACCACTGGATTTGATATGAAGAAAAAGAGGAATAATATCGCCATACAATTTAGAGGTTGTTTTCGGCATACTACCACACTATTTCCTGCAGTCCTCCATGCTCCCAGCAGAGAGTCTAAAACTAGTGTCCTAGTCATGACAGATCCTAAAAACCAGAAGGTTGAACACCGGGCAATAAAGTGGGAGGATCTATCTTTTCCAGAACTGGGTTGTGCCAAATCCTAAGCCTCTCTCTGTACAGAAAATCACTTCTACAAATATCACAGAAGAACATTCTACTGCCACTCTTTCTTTTCCAAGAAGATCCACTATTGATAGGCGTAGAATTGAAGCTGAATGTAAAAAGTCTCCTTTGTATATTACTCCTGATTGTACAGATACTTCTTGTTCATCTATTGTTTCAAATTGTAGTCATTTGTCTTTATTTGAGTTTGCTCAGCTTGTGAATTTCAATCCTGTCAAAGTTGACTATCCATAATGTCACCAGTCAGTAAACCTCCAGTCTCTTGCTTCACTAGTTATCAGACATCAGAATCACAATCCCAGAACAGGAGAAGCCCCTCCGTCTACATCTGTGTCTCCTTGTCCTAATCCAAAGTGTTCTGATATCTTGTTCCCACATGAAGACGAACATGTCCTCATGATGCACTTAGTACCCAGTTTGCAAGATGAAGATCCTAGATTGACTGAAATATTTATGAACATGCAATCTCCCAAAGATAAGCATGGTGTGGGTTTTTATAGTCAAAAGGATGGACTGATTCCGGAATGTAGATTTAAATATCTACCCTCAGACATAAAAAGGCCATCTGTTCCTGAGATTCAAAAGTTTTATACTTTGATGGATGGTTGTGATAAACATGTGATCCCGGAGAAATGGATGAAGTTAATGTTGAATTGGGATTTACATGCCCATCCACAGGCAGATGAATTTGTTGTATCCTACAGCACAGAAGAGAAGAGAAAGCTAGCCTCTGAATGGAAGCAGTATATGACAGAAAGAAATGTCTGGATTTCTTTCTATTCTTGGAAAAAGGCTAAAGAATCAGAGATGATTTTGATGATTGATTATGCATCCTCTTCTAGTCATTCTTCGATAGCTAGTGATGGAAGAAAAGTTGAAACCTCTTCCAGTTTCCCTCCATTCAAAGGAATTGTCCTTGGAGAAGGACAAAATTCAGCTAAAGCTTATCCCTTAGTGCAACAAGAAAATCTTGTAGGGATAGAAAGGAGAGTACAAACAGTCAGTGAACAAATAAACTGGACAAACACTGATGTTACTGGATTAGAGAAGAATATGGCTAAAGCTGTCATGGTTAAAGAACAAATAGACAAAGTCCATGTGTCTATTAATGATGTAAATAATGTCTTAAACTCTATACAGTATAAATCTGCAGATGCTAAATATTATTCTATAGAATCTTTTAAGAAGATTGATGAAGTATAAAATTGTATTATAGAGAATTGTATTTCTACTCGGCATATGATTTCAGATCTGTCTGATAAAGTAGACAGAATGGGTTTGAAAAGAGTTGATAAGCCCATACCAGCTTCATTCTTAACAAAAGGGAAAACAATCCACACTCATGACCCTATTGAAAGTCTGGTCTCTAAGTTTCCCTTTCTTCTCCCTAAAGAAGCTGTTGAAACTGAAAAGCCCAAGTAGTCAGAAAAAGTGTCTTTCACTTCCCTTCCTGAGTCTGACACGGAGCATCATGTCCTTCCTGTCTATGAGCCCCTTGAACCTCAGTTCAGCAGACATTCTGCCCCTGATCTATATGGAGTAAACATTTTATTCAAATAAAAAATTTTCTTCCGTACCCAATACATGGTTTGCAAAGTAAAGT
>CM076582.1:1322357142-1322417191 GCA_034641835.2 Pinus albicaulis | reverse complement strand
AAAATATTTAATATAAATAAAACGTGCCAAAATCGTTAAGATGCACACAACCACATTTCAATATATTTTTAATTTCAATGTTTAATATAAATAAAACCTCCCTAAAATTTAAATTTAAATCAGGAGTGTTACAGCTCTGGTCGCAAAAGTAACACATACTTTAGGTTATGGGACATGTTTTAGTTAATAGCGGCCAAGTTTCAATGCATTTTTGTTTTTAATTTGATTTTTTATTTATTTTTATATTTATTTTTCTCTAATAATCTTGACACGTGGTGATAAATAAAAGGCACAGTAAAATTTTAATCATAATTTTGTAAAAAAATATTTTATACAATGTTTAAACATTTGATTTAGATATGCAAGGAAGTTATTAGTTTGATTTTCATTCATTGATATGGTGGCGATGGCGAGAATATACTAGCATCTTTCAATTTAGACCATCACATCAAAAAAATTAATTAAAAAAATCATTAAAGTAGCCAATTCCAAGAGGGAGGACACCTATCGGCATAAGAAATAATAATAATAAATACTAATGATGGGACAAGCATTGGAATGATAGAGAGATCTGGATGTTAGATTTATCTCTGATACAAAGATTTCGTGACATATAGGTGGCGATTTGTAGGGAAATGAGTCGAAAAGCATTTTGAAATCGTCGATGAAGGAAGGAAAGAAGTTATTTGATGATATTGATAGGATCCTTTTCTAATCATTTACATATTTCGAGTAGCATATCATGTAGCGTTTTCTCTTTGCAAATTGCGTTTAGGAGATTGGATTATTGTCCAAGCTTCTGTTTCCTTACATAAAATGTTATCTTTGAAGTTGAGATTGCAGCTTCAATGGTGCTTCTATTAAATCGTGGATGATAACAATAGTGCAGAAATAAAGAAGATCTACAATACTGCAAGATTTTAAACCAATTCACCTTTGCAGGTTTCTTGTTCGCATTTGACAATTTCTTAGCTAATTATCATTATTATAGTTAGTTTGAAATTATTTTGTATGGTAAATTTTTGTTTCTTGTGAGATGTATAATGTTGATATTAAATCAGTCGATTGTGATTAGCTTTGGTTTATTTGATTTCTAATTATTCATCTTGTCGTGTACAAAAGTTTTGAAGCGGGTAATAATAACAGTTACAAGAGAACGAGTGTGAGAAATAAGGAATATGACATGGTGTTAGTTTTCGTTCCTTCACTTGTGTATTTTAGTCAAAGTCAGTTTTTTTTTTTTTCAAATGAGTGCTAATGTCAAATGGAATTTTATATCATCCATATTTTTAATTGTTCCAATTTTTGTTCTCTTATTAATAAAAAACATGTTTGTGGGTAAATATTAGTGCTTTCAACATTCAATTTATCGCGTAGGTACATGCGCACATTTTTATTCAATATAATGATAGACACAAGCTATCAATGTTTCCCATATCTTTTCCACACATACGTTCTATTACAAAGCAGTACTTGTTGGCATCCATTAAAAGGAAATTTAATCTAATATTTCATAATCGTAATAAGTATTTAATCGAAAAAATATTTGTTTTTTCTAGTTTACAAATTTCCTTTTGCAGTTGTGCATGTTACAACACGAATTGAAGTTTATGTTTTCAGTAATTAAATTATTTTCGCATCCGCATAAATTAAAGAGTTCAAAATTAAATCCATTTGTGCGGAATAAGGTTCCCGCTCCATCGAAACAATGTGTCAAATTTTTTGAGAAGTAGGTGTGTCAAGTCATTCATAAATCAAATTTGGTTCGATTTTAAAGTAGTGGGGACCAACTGTCAAGTCGATTCATCGTAGAAGGTATTTGAATACGTGCTGGAATCATATTTATTTGTGAATGTCCTTGCACACTTTACTATCTGTATCTATTATTGATAGTTTCACGAGTCCTCAAATTTGACCAAAAAACAATGGAAATTTTGGCACGTTCTTGATAAAATATGGCGAATTTGTTTTGTAACTTGAGGTTATAGCTGCCAAATTTCAGTAATTAAATTATTTTTGTGTCTACAAAAACCAACAAGTTTAAAATTAAATTTTTCTGTGTGGAATAAGGTTCACATTGCATTGAAACTACATGTTAATTTTGCGAGAAATAGCTGTGTCAAATAATTCATAAATCAATTTGGTTCAGTTTACAAATTAGTGGGGACCAACTGTCAATTCAATTCATCGTAGAAGGTAGCTGAATATGTGTTGGCATCATATTTCTTTGTGAATTTCCTTGCACACTTTACTATTTGTAGCTATTATTGATAGTTTTACGAGTCTTCAAACTTGACTGGAAAAACAATGGAAATTATGGCACGTTCCTAATAAAATATGGTGGAATTGTTTTGTAACTCGAGGTTACAGTTGTCAAATTTCATGATATTGGGTGTGGAGCGGGTGTCAAAACTTGTGTTGTAATATTTTTATTAAAAAAAAAATGCCAGATTGTGGTGATTTTTGGTGATATGGGAAAATTTTTCTGATGGAGTTTTTTATGATGCTAAATCCATTTCCACTATTACAAAACATGATTGAAACACTCATGCTCTTGGGTTTTTATTTAAAAACAAAAAAAATCCAGATTGTGGTGATTTTTGGTCGTGTGAGTGAATTTATCTCATCGGTGGATAATGTCTATTATTGTACATCGTAAGTTTCTATTTATTGCAACACGTATATCAATGATCTTAAATCAAGAACAAAGAACAATGTAAACTTTGAAGCAGGAAAGGAAACGAGTAGCTGCCTTTTTTAGGTAGCAAAAAAACATCCGATTTTGAAAAGTGTTGATTCATAACACTCTTAATTTTTTTAGCATGTTTTTTACACATTAAATTTCCTAATGTACCAAGTATAAACATTATTTTTAAAATTTTAGTGATTTTTATGTTGATTTTGAAAAGTGTCGATGCTAGCATCTTCCGTTTTTTTTAGAAGACATATTTTTTACTTTAAATTTTCTATTGTATTTAACGCTAATAATTTTTTTCTAAATTCAACAATTTTTGAAGTATTCGTCTTATTCCTTTTCACTTAAATATATTTTTTAAGTATTTTTCAAGTTTTTTTTTCTTTTTCATTTCATTTTTTTGTAGTGAGATATTTGATTTTTTGTAGTGTTAAAAAAAGAAACCAAATTTTTTTAGTTTTGATATTCTATCTAATTATATATTTTTAAATAATATTTTATTTCCCATGAAATACTTGTCACTAAAAAACAAGATTTTTTAACAATTTACATAAAAATACACATTTTGAATATAGATATAACTGAAAAAAATATAGATTTTGAGTCTTTTTGCTAAAAGTGACATGTAAAATAAACCATTTTTATAGAAAAAATTTAATCAAAATAAGTATAAAAAATAGAAATTTTTATGAATTTTATGTCAAATATTAATAATAATAACATTTTTTTTCCAAAAATTAAATGATTCACATAAATTATGAAGTGAAAATCACATCATACATTATTTTTTTAATAGGAGGGAAATCGATAACGAGAACCATACAATCATATCTGCCACACAAGATCACATCGTGCTGCTGCCAATGAAAACTCTCCTGGTTGGCATCATCCCCCGCTGACAATACACAGCAAGTTTCACAGGCTTACACTTGACGAGCAACCATGGGGTTTGAACCGATAACCTTTACAAATGAGTGCCTTAACAGAACACTCAATCACTAACAAGCTGCCACTCCGTGGGTTACATTATACAAGTTTTTAATTTTTAACTTTTTAATGTTTTTTTTTAATCTTAAAACACGAAGTGAAAATCACATAGTTTTATTAAAAAAATAAAAATAAAAATAAAATCATAAAAATTAAAAAAATTAAAATAAATAAAAAACAAAAAAAACAAAAACAAAAAACAAAATCATAAAGAGAAAAATAAATCTAACAGTTGGGTTGCCTAAGGGCAGCTGTCGTGGGCTAGCCAAGCTCCGTCGGCACACGACTGCCGCCCCTCGGGCCACCCGGCGGGGCTTGTTGGAGACGATTCTGAGAATCGGCTCTAGCCAGCCCCATCGGGTTGCCCGAGGGTGGCCACCGGAGGCTGGTGGAGCTTGCCTGGCCCACGATAGCTACCCTCAGGCAATCCAACTGTGCTCTGCCAACCCACAAAGGCCGCTCCTCGGGCCACCCAGTGGGGCTAGCCGGGTGGCCCGAGGGGCGGCTGTCGTGGGCCAGCGATGGCCCATGGCGGCCACCTGTTGGGGAAAATCCGATTCTGAGAATCGAGTTTGCCCGGTCGATGCAAAAATCCAAAAATCTTATATCATCACTCTAAAAAAACTTGTTGCGCCATTTCAGGTTTGTCCGGTTGGTAGGAAAATCCAATTCTAAGAATCATATTGGCAGGCTGACAAGGCATATCCGATTATGAGAATCGGATTTTCCCGGCTCGTGGGGAAAATCCGATTCTGAGACTTAGATTTTCCCGACCAATGGTGAAAATCTGATTATGAGAATTAGATTTGCATGCCGGCGGGGAAAATATGATTATGAGAATCAGATTTTCTTGACCAAGCAGGAAAATCTGATTCTCAGAATCGGATTTGTAGGTCGGCAGGGCAAATCCAATTTTCAGATCAGAATTGGTGGACTAAGGGTTCAGATCAGAATTTCAGCCACATAAGTGGATGTAGAGTTGCTACGCCATTTCTGAAAACTAGTTATAATAAACATTCGGAGCATTATTGAGTGTTGTTTTTTGCCACCTGAAGTTTTTGTGAGATCTGTTACTTTTTGTGCAGAATTTCCTAGAAAAGAGTAGATATTTGGGTTCCTCTCACCGAGCTACCCAATTTATAAAAAAATAAGCTCAAACAGAGTCCTGGAAGCAAAGTTATTGTTGATTTCAGATTGGTAGTTTTTTCAAGTTGGGCAAATCCAATTCTGAGAATCAGATTTGCCCAACTTGAAAAAACTACCAATCTTAAATCAATGATAACTTTGCTTCCGGGACTCCATTTGAGTTGATTTTTTTTTTTTGAAATTGGGTTTCTCAGTGAGAGGAACCCAAATATCTACTCTTTTCTGGGAAATTCTGCAGAAAAGGTAATAGATTTGACAAAAATTTTAGGTGGCAAAAAAAACACTAAATAATGCTCCAAATGCTTATTATCACCCGTTTTCGGAAATGGTGCAGCCACTCTGCATCCACCTATGTGGCCAAAATTCTGATCTGAACCCTCAGTATGCCAATTCAGACCTCAGAATCAAATTTGCCCCGCTGACCTGCAAATCTGATTCTGGGAGTCAGATTTTCCTGCCAGGATGGGAAAATCTAATTCTTAGAATATTATTTTCCCCATCGGCCTACAAATCCAATTCTCAAAATTGGGTTTTCCCCGCTGGTAGAGGAAATTTGATTTTAAATCAGATATGCCCCCCGGCTTGCCAATCTAATTCTCAGAATCAGATTTGCTCGGCGGTTGAGCACGCCCAAAGGCTTGAGGGCCACAATTTTTTTGTTTTTTATATAATTGTTATTAATTTTTTTTAACTTTTAATTTGTTTTTAAGCTTTTTTTATGTTTCATTAAGTTATTTAATTATATTTGTATTCAATTTTTTTTTAAATATTTTTTTAGTTATTTTAATTGTGATTATTTTTTTAATTCGTTTTAGGCTTATTCTTTTTTTTACGTTTTTTTAGATATTTTATTTTTTTCAATGTTTTTTATTTTTGTTTTTTTCAATATATACTTTTTAATTTTATTCTAAGAATAGGCTCTGCCCATCCCCGTCAGGTGGCCATCGTGGGTCGGCAAAGCAAGCCAAGCTCGATCGGCCAACCCTTGGGACACCCAGCGGGGCTCAGAGCCGATTCTGAGAATCGACTGCCCCCCTAGTCGAGTCTGAGAATCGTGTTTCAACCCCCTGGGCCCCTGGGCGGGCCTCCCAGGGGTCTGAGGAGCCACTAGGCGGGCTCAACTCGATTCTCAGAATCGGGTTGAGCCCGCCCAAAGGCTTGAGAGCCACATTTTATTATATTTTTTCATATATTTGTGGTTAATTTTTTTTAAATTTTAATTTGTTTTTAGTTTTTTTATTTTTTATTTTTTAAATGTTTTATTAAGTTATTTTATTATTATTTTTTTAATTCTACTTATATGTGTGTTCGTTTTTTTATTTTTTAATGCTTTTTTAGTAATTTTAATGTGATTACTTTTTTTATTTGTTTAGTTTTTTTTTTTACGTTTTTTCTTATATATTTTAATTTTTTTTTTTTTTTTTAATTTCTCATTTGTTTAAAAAAATTATAATTGTTTTTTATTTTTAGTTTTCTAATATTTTTATTCTTAATTTTGATTTTTTTACTCTGTTTATTTTTTAATTTTATTGATTTTTGTTTTTTTTTAATTATCTAATAAAGTATTATTTTATTTTATTTTGTTTCTTTCCCTAATTTTGTTTATTTAATTATATTTTTTGTTGTTTGATTATTTTTTTCTTTATATTTTTTATATTTTTATATTTTATATTTATATTTATATTTTTATCTTTATCTTTGCAGGGTTTTTTTTTCTTTTTCTATTTTTATGTTTGATTTATTATTATTATATAATTTTATATATTTGATTTCTTTTCGTCCTTTTTTCAATTTTTTTTTCTAATATATATTTTTATTTACTTATTATTCTTTTTAACTTTTATTTATTTTTATTGTTTAACTATTGTTTTTATTTGTACATTTTTGTTTTCATTTTTCTTTTGAAATTTTAAGATTTTTTGGAGTGAATATATTTTATTTTTTACATGGTATTTCAAAATGTTGAAAATTTGTCCTTAAAAAAAATGTTATTCCAACATCTTTACTTTTCGTTTTGAGGGTGTTTTTGGCACACAAAAATTGGTTTGCACTGCCATTTTTTAAACATGTTGAAAATTTACCTCTAAAATAAAAAATGTTATTCCAACATCGCCACTTTTCGTTTATGAACTGTTTTTTCATGTTTTTTGGTTAGAGTTACCGTTTTGAGTTTATAGTTCCCGTTTCATAGTTTACATTGTTAAAGTGTGAAGTAAATGGACAGGATGCTTTTAAAATTTTAGAATTTGGTCCTATTACTATCTATAAAATTTGGCTTTGGTACCTTTAATTGCTATTTATTCAGAGTGTTGTGTGTAAATATTTTCACACGAGTAATAGTAATAGCTAGTGTTTGTGAATAAAATGGAGAATTCTAAAGTGAAGCACGATTTGAATACGTTATTCATTGACAAATTATTTTTTTACTACAAAGAGAAAATGGGTAGTAAGTGAAGGAAAGAAGCCATTTGCAGTGATACGGTTAACTCACTTGTTGACATTGATGATAACTTTGACTGGTCGAGAACGTATGAATGATATGTGAATCTGTCAACAAAAGAGAAAACAAGAAATAAGATTTGGAGTAACCGATTAGCAAATGTTGGGTGTGTTACGAAGGTCTTTGATTTTACAGAAATTATTTATCTCTGTGAAAATAATTTTTATTTAAGAAATAGGTCAATTAAGAAAGGAGTGAAAAAGATTCCTCTCAATCCCAATGCATTCAGATGGTTAGTCAAGTTACCGAAACCAAACAAGCATTTAAATTTGTCTGTTGTGAATAGTTTGATCGAGCTAGAAGGACGCATAATTGACATTGTGTGAGAATTAATTTCTCCACCTTCTTAGGTTCCTTTCAATATTTATCTTATAGACATTTATTTTTTAGGAAATTTTTTAGGGATTTATGTTGACTCTTTGCCCATGTAGTAGGGATAGAAGGTACAAAAAATGTTCTAAAATGTATTTTCTATGTGCTTTATGAATCGTATAAAAATAATTAAATTTTAGATTAGTGTGGTGTAATTTCATATGAATTAGTTGTTGAGGTCCCAAGAACAATGAATTCTTTATGATGGAATATTTGATAACACTTATTGTTTCAAGCCATGTGTTTGACGGTTTACCCTGTAATCCTAAATTCAACTTTTGCGAGGAACCAATGCAGTTATGGTATCCTATATTGTGGAATCACAAAGATTATTTAATTTTTTGTTTAATTAAAGATTTGTTTGTAAGGAAAGTGTATTGCATGGTAACTGAACAAGAGACTTCTTGAATATCTGCATAGTCTAAGGATTTCCTATCTAGCAAAGGGGAATACGATTATACAAACTTATGGTTTTGAAGATAGACCATTTCTTTTACTGATGTTTGTTCTATATAGATATTTTTTTGTTGAAGTCTGCACGCAATATCTTCGTTGGCTAGCTATATTTGAATATAAAAAGAAACAACAATTTATTTCTTTTCCATTTGCTATTGGAAAATTCACTTTGAAGAATACAAATCATGCTAACTTTTTGCAAATTATGTAGATTATTTTAAGTTAAGTGAATTTGAAGATATTAAAGGATTTAATAAAAGAATAATTTTCAAGAAACACCTTGAGTCTATTAGGCATGAGAACTTGTTTTCGAGAAATAGAGAGTAGAGCGAGGAAAGTCACAGTGTATCAAAAAATATCAAAAGATGCTAGTATATGTTGAACGGATTTTTGAAAAAGAGATCATAGAGATGGGATAAATATACAAGCAAAGAGGCACAAACCCTACGGGACAATCTCATTCTTGCACACACAATAATGATGTGACTTCATCTCCTAACAAAAAATATAAAATAACTACTGGAAGAGAAAAACTGGTTTCTGATAGGCTATCAAGGGGTGGGGATGACAAAGATTATCCTCATATATTAACTCTAGAAAGAGCGCACACAGATAAATCATCTAGGTCCAAGGAGCATTGAGGAATTCATGGATATGGAAGTTGACAATGCTGTATTGCCTGATTGGGTTAGTACTTGTTTGCAATAAAAACAATAAATAACAGAGGAAATTACCAAAGAGGACATTACTTTCGATGGCTGCTCTGTCACATTTTAGGATGTAAAGGAGTGATAAGAGATTGAATATTGAAAGGGTACAACTTTCTGACATAAATGTTGTTGATCGAGCATAAATGAATGTTGATCTGTCTATGGTTGCAATTCCAAGGCTGATGAAATTACATCAAGCTAGTGGTGAAGCACTTGCGAATTATGTTAGTCAACGATAAATAGAAAATCTAAAGCTGAAGGCAAAAACAAAAGAGCTAGCATATACTCTTAGCCTAGGTGCTTTGTTTAATACTCCACTAGAGATATGTCGACCGCCATTGGAAATTTCTAGTCCTCGCGGATCTCGTATATTTGAAAAACATGTTAATATTCCAAGTGCAGTGAAATCGTATATCATTAGTAATATATTCAAAATATTACAAATTATTGAATATACATGGAAATTTTATTTTTTATCTACAACATTTAAAGCACATAACTATGCCTTCTGTCAGGTTGGTCAAAAATGAGCTAGAGGGAGACAAATAATTCATATACAATGACTTATTAACTTTTAGTCAGAAGCTTGATTTACTATCAGAACTAGAAAAAAATAAACAAGGGCTACCTGATGTTGATCGGATGTGGAAAATGTAGGATGAATGGTTTGAGAAAATCATAACATTTGAGGACATTATTTCTGAGTGTGGACACCTAAAAATTGAAGAGAAAATGCATATCTCAAGGTAGCAGTGATTGTTCAATATTTAAACGGTATGTGCATTACATATGATCTAGATGAATTACAAAGGACAAGCTGATGGATGATTTGTTTAAGCTGAAACAATCATAGTAAAAAAAGTTCGATGCCATAACTTATTTCACTGCAGAGGAAATTAGCAAATGGATAATTACTTTTGTTAGTGCTAATGAAGAGTTCTCTACCTTGGTTTTACAATTGCAAGAAGAAGATAGAGAAGTTGAGGAGGAGATATTCAATGAATGTGTTATGCAGGACATTACCAACAGTCTGATGAAATAAATCATTGAGTTAAAGTGAAGTAATTCGTTGCAAAAAGTCTGATTTCGGGAGATAATTGAGGGTTAAAAAATATTAGGTTGTGCTTTTGTATATTGTAAGTGTTTCAATACGTTAGAAAATTTTGTTTTTTTCTTCAAAAAATTTTACTATTTAAATCTTCTATGCGCGCTATGATGGAATAGTCTAATTCCTAAATGAAATTCCCTGTTATTTGTTGTAGATGAATTTTAGATATTATTGTCGACAAGATCCCAATCGCAGTCTCCACTAGGACGAATGCATGCATTTAGTTTTGTGATTGAAGTATTATAATTTTCATAAATAATTTATGAAACAAAGGCTATTTTTTGGACCATGGCTCTGTAATCATAACTTATTTGAATTCTGATTATTGCCTTTACTATCCCTCAATATGTTTACTAATTATGTAAAAAAATTTGAGATAATTTTTCACATGGGATGTTGTATGGACCTAGGTTCTCAAGCGTTGTATAGAAAATCTTAATTGAACGCTTGCTTTCTATTATTTCCTTTGAGATTTTACATATTAGCTAATGTTCTCTAATGAATGATAATTAAATTGGATTTTTGTTTACTCTATTCTAATACTAAAACCTTTTACCAGTTATATTAATAATTCTTAGATAATGTTATGCATGTGAACTTGTGTTACTCTAGATTATTTAAAGTTTATTAGTATCATTGATTAAACATAAGCTCATCAGACTATGCTTTTGAGATTTTATATTATATGTAATGGTATGAAAATTGTTGGCAATAAAAATAAACATTTAGCAGGAGTTTCTGTTCAGAGATATCTATTGCATTTTTTATGTTTATTTTAATGATAGTTATAATGATTAGAATTTGAATATTAATAAAATTTTTGTTGTTGTAAATTTATTAGCTATTGTTCAAATCTTGTGAAGCAAAAAGACTCTTCAGTCTATTCCAGTTCTATTTACAATGCAGACGAATGCTCGACAAAAGTTTTGATTGTTAGATATCTATTTCATTTGTTGTGAATAACATTTGAATTTGAATACAATTATAGTTGTTGTAACTATGTTGATTACTGTTGAAGGTTTCTTAGCCAGAAAGCTTGATTATTCAGTCCCATCTCTCTTTATTTATGAATGAATGCGCAAAATCAAGAATTCCACACATCAGTGTATCATTATATGGTGTATTCATTATGCGGGGCTTAGAATGAGAGTTTTCATTGTGTAGGGGAAGCTTCTTATTGGGAATAAAATCTTTTCACAAAAACATATGATAATAATAATAATAATAATACGTTAACTATGGGATCTGTTTTTTCGAAGCATTGTGAAAAAACTTTTGCAATAGTCAATTGTAAACTAGTCTTTGTAAGTAATTTGGTTATAGAAATAAATAGTTTTTTTTTTGTTAAAGGAAATAAGTATTTAGATAAACCCTACTAGATATAGAAATTGGTTTTATTGTGCATAGTTTTTCTTGTCTAAAGCTCATATTGAAGCATATATTGTATATCATAAAAGTTCTAGTAAATTGTAAATGGGTATTTGTAGAGCGTTATTGAGTACAGAAGTACTTCGTAATTTCTATTTTTTTATGGCCAGAACTATGCCACATTTAGATTATGCGATTTTTTTTGCTATTTATCGTAAATGCAAAAAAATTTATACTGAATTTCTATGTATTGAAAGTGTCATGTAGAAGATATTTCACATGAAAAATAGTAACAAGTGGTGGTTGTTTAGCGTATCGATGATCTATAAGTAAAGCACATTGAAAACATTGTTTCTGGACAAAATATTTTAAAATTACAGAGCACAAATGGCTACGAGGGGAAGGAAGCTATTTGCATTTATACTATTAACTCACTTGCACTCATCGATCAAATCTTTCAGTAGTCAAGTTCATATCAAATTTATGTGAATCTATCTGCGTAAGAGAAGAATAGTGATAAAATTTGGTCTACTGGATTATCAAATGTTGCATGCATTCCAAAAGTATTTGATTTCAGAGAAATCATTTATTTTTGTGCAAAGAAATTTGATTTAAGAACAAAAAAAGGTAGGCTACCAACCAAATATACTCGTATTTATTTGACTTCAGAGACATTCATGTGCATATTGAAGCTACCGATTCTGGATATGTACTTAGGTTTGTCAAAAATAAATATTTTTTATAATCAAAGGTAGGTGGCTTGAAAATCATACAAGAGTTTGTTTCACCAATTTCTAAGGTTCCTTCTTATTTCCTCTCTAGATATTACTTATTTTAGAGAATCGTTTAGAGAGTCCTATTTTTTGTATGCATGTTTAATGGGCCAAGAAACTAATACTATTATCCCATGATCGATTTTCTATGTGCTTCGTTATTGATATAAAATAAATTGTGTATTCCACTAGGTTGATATTATTTCAAATGAACTGTCTTTTCAATGAGTGAATTTGTACAAAAGCGATAGATTCTTCATGATGGCGTATCTGATAACAACCCTTGTGTCGATTCATACTTTTGATGAATTTCCACATAACCCTAATTTCAATTTTCACAAAGAATCGATGAAGTTCCCCTTTCCCATATTGTGGGGGCATGAAGATATTTCAAATTTTTGTCTAATTCAAGATATTTTTGTAAAGAAAGTTATTTGCAACCCCATAGAATATTTGGTGAAGCACGAGTTTTCCTCTAGGGAAAATGGATATATGGAGAAAGAGGAAATACTATGGTTATTCAATTTTATGTGTTTCTAGGTAAACCACTATTGCTTCCAAGAATTGTTATGGAGAGGTATTTTATTGCGAGAGTTTGCAGGAAGTACTATGATTGGCAATTTAAATTTGAACATAAAGAGAAAAAATTAGTTTATTTCTTGTCCATTTACCACTTTATGAGTAACCGTGAAGAATGGAAGCCACTTTGCAGATATTGCGAAGTATTTGCATTGTTTTAATTTAGAAGAAGTTGAAGGTTGACAAGACATTGATCGAGAAGGCCTATTTATCACACATCTAAGTGATATCAAATGTAAGAGCTTATTGACAAGTGTTTCAAGTGGAATCTAAAAGATTCACAATGCTCCAAGCAATAATAAAGAAGAAATAATGACTATTAGATAATTTACTGAAGAAGCAAGTATCAACATTGAAACAAATTCCAAAAAAAGAGGTGGAAATATTGTGCGATCTTCACATTGCATATCCAAAATTTCTCTGGCTTCATCTTCACGTGAAAGAAAAAAAAAAGATAGTGAAGTTGCAAAGTTGATTCATGATCAACTATCAACTTTCAGGGATGAAAGGAGCCTCATTGAATGTTTATTCTAGAGAAAATTCACATGAATGAATTGGAAAAAATGAAAAAGTCCCCTACAAACAAGAGTTAGTCAAGAAAATATCAACATGGAAATTAAAACTCCGCAACCTGATTGGGTCAATACTCCTTTGAAGAAAAATCATAAAATAATGGAGAAAACTTCCAAAGAATTTTCTATTTTCGATGATGAGTTTGCCACTTTTCAAGATGCAAACTATTATAGGGATGGTAAAATATTGAAAATTTAAAAATTAAGGACCCATGGTAAATAAGTTATTGATAAAGCATAAACGAATGTTTATATGTATGGAATTGAAACCACGGGTGTTTTCACATTCCATGAAGCTACTGAGAATGTTCCTGCAGTGTCTATTGAGAAATGAGAAGGAGAGAACATGTTACTGAAAGAAAAAATATAAGGGTTGTAAAATGCTTTAAATATGGATCCTTTGTTGATGACTCTAATTGCAATACAGGCTCCGCGAACTGAAAGTTCCACTACTATCACATCTCATGGATCGATGAGAGCTATGAAACTGGTTAATTTAGTCAAATGTCATATTGTCACTAATATATTCCATATGTTAGAAATCATTTAACATGCATGGTAGGGGGGTCCTTTTATACTATGCTTAGAACATGAAATCAACTCATTTCTTAATTCAATGAGAAGTTATATTAATGAAGACAAAGATTCCATTAACAATGACCTACTTTACTTTAGTAAAAGGCTAGAATAGTTGCTTGATCTAGACATGACAATCAGAAAACTTCCAAATGCTAATCGAATGAGGAAAATCAAAGTTGGATGCTCCAAAAGAATTAGTACACTGGAAAAATTATTTATGAATGTGAGAGCATAAATGATAGTAAAGTGTTATGTTTCTAAAGGCGACGCAAATTGTTAACGATCTATACAACACATGCACCATGTGGAATTCTGAATCGATCACAAAATATACATTAAAATTTCAATTGGAAAATATAAAACAGTCAACAGAAAAGTAGTTAAATGATATAACTTATTTTACTTCAGAAGAAATTAGCAAATGACTAGTTGGTTTTGTTAGTATTAATGACAAGAAGTCTATTTTAAATTCTTAGTGACAATAAGAGGAAATGGAGATCTAAAATCAATTATTCAATCAACATGCGAGGATATAGATTACATTGGCACCAATGAAATAATTCATTGAAGCTAAGATGAAGACATTGGTTCAACATGTCATGCATCCGGAAGTCAACTAATAATGAAACAATTAGCGTATATGCTTTCAAAAATTCAAACTATCCATAAATATTTTCATATTTGTATTATGTTTACTAGTATTCAGTCACTATGATTTGTTAATTTTATTAATGTCATGTAGTCTATTTTTCCCCCAGGAAAAATCATAATTTCCATTATAAGATAATGAAATTTACATGTTGTAGATGCCAAAAGTCATATGTTGAAATAATCATCTGAAAAAACATATCATAAGAAAAAAACACTAAACTATACTTTTCTACCCTTTTTTTTCTCCACTTTCCACCAACCATCATATTTGGGAGTGGAAGATATGATAGCTAATTGAGTTTCCTTAATGTTTCCAATTTTTTTTTTCAACGTAAAATCTCTCTAATGTATCAATTATTTTGGTACCACTTTCTTTTTGTTCTTAACAAGTATTTACATTATGTTGATGATGAATTGTAGGTTTTGTTGCTTTGGATGATGTCACTAGTTCTATCCTCTTTGTATCATTCTTCTCTATGATCTCCTCGGGGTTATGTTCAACATTAGCTGTAGTATTTTTTGGGATTTCCTCTTCCTCTTCCATGTCTTCCTATGTACCATGGAATTTCCATCACTTTGGCTTTTTGTCTATTCTCTTTTTCCTTTTAAGGCTCTTTTCCTAGGGACATGAATGTTGGATATGTCGAGTTTGTATACATATACGACATTTGAATGTCATATTTTCAAAATCTAGAGACTTGGTTCACTACACATTATTATGAATCAATATAATATGGCCAGGTAATCCTTTACTAAGGTCTAACTTGACACAGATCCCAGTAAATGTGAATATTCCTTTTGTAATTCTATCCATGCCCACCTTGATGAATTTTCCAAAAGAATTTCAAATTCCTTACAGTACTCTGATATGGCAGATATGTAAAGGAAGATTATGTAACCTGACCCATACTAGATTTTTGGAGATCACCATGGTATTTTCATCAAATCCCAGAAACCATGGGGTCATAAATAGACTTGCAACCCAAAACCACGATTCCTCTTTTAAGACTAATTCCATATCTTTTTTTGTATCAATTTTCACAATGAAACATCCTCTAGAACTTAGGTGAATATCAAAATTTTCAGCCCAATTAGAGGTTATCTATTGATGTAAGTCCTTCGTATTGGGATATAAGCCATTAAATCTACATATAACTACTCTTGAATGGAATTTTGAATAGAGCTCATGGACTTCTAGGAGATTTATTGTCAATTCTGACACTTGGTTCATTTGTTCCAAAACATAGGACCCTCAGAGATTGGGGGGATTATCAAATTGATTTTGTGAGCCAGACCTTCCTTTAGTTGCATCCTTGAAAGAGACTGGACCTTTGGAACTATATCTTGGGCAACCTTCAAGAAATCTCATATTAAGGATAATTTTCAAATCATGTTTGATTCCATAGTCCTTCATCTTGCGGTTGTCTTACAAATATTTCCATGCAAAAAAATATTTTGTAGATCTGTTGGGATACCCATCTAATTTTGTATCCACTACTTCAGGTTTTGCATCTGCTCTTCATTCCAAACTCTCAATGAGATTGATTTCCCAGTTATATTTTTAATAAAATCATGGAAAATTTCCTTTCTCTATTGATTCATCCCTGGACCTATCTTTTCCATTACAGTTCTAATTGAATATGTAGGAGATTATTCCAGATCTAGATTGAAATGATGCCAAACTAGTGTAGATTGGTCCAGAAAGTGATAATCACACTTCCCTTTGTCCCAGTACCCATATTTTGCTGCACAAGCCAACAAATAAATCCACCCTTTGCGACCGACCTAATAGAAATTGGATCGATGCAGGGTGACACGAAACAAAAAGGAGAACTCTTGATATATCCAAAGAAGAGGCTGATATACACCTGGGAATACTAGATCTAAAAGACGATGGTCAGATCAATGCAGGGTGACTCGAAAAATAAACGAGAACTCTTGATCTAACCAAAGAAGTGGTGGATCTATAACTCGGAAGACTAGATATGAAATATGGTGGATCATATATGCAACTAGGGCAAGCGAATAATCCTGGTTGAGCCTTTACAAAGGAAGTTCGTGTGTGGCTATGAATATTATTTCTCTAGAAACGTGGCTTTGTCTCTCAACTGATCCGCAAGAGAGACTATGTTTTTCAACTACTTTAGAGGTGCGAATATGCTTATCAACTACTTGAGATGCCTGGTTCTTTCTGAAAACTTCTTTGTGTGTTGAAAATACTCCACAATTGTGGTGACTATACTTTTCATTGCTCTATCTCGCTACTTTAGCAACTGCTACACTTCCGCCTAATATTTGGGCATGTGAGGTAACTACTCCACAAGTGTAGCTCTACCTTGCAACTTCTCAACAAGTGCGACTCAATCTGACAACTACTCCTTAGTGATGGGTGTGTCTCTGATCTCTTGTGTTTGGTTGCTGATCATTGATGCTCTCCTGTCACGTAGTCTAGTTTCTAAATGTAGTTCCTTATTTTCACGCATTTAATATTCCTGAATGTAGAAGAATGTAGTTAAAGAGAAGATTCCAAAATAACATAGTGAATGACCCAATGAACTGAGCCATTAAGAATTTTCATTACTAATATAAGGGATTCCTGCCAAGAATTAGAGTTTTTAATGCTTTTCATATGATCTTCTATGCATTTGTATTCTATTTATTTATTTCAATAATAGCTATGATGATTGAAATTTAAAACTCGGTATAATTCTTGTTACTCAGATTGTATTGCTTAATGTTACAGAATTATTCTTCGAGCACCAATATTATGTCATCGATACATATATTCCAGTCACAAGAAACATGAAAATAGTTATGTTTTCTATGAAACACGAATAATGTTGTTTATTTTCATATTTTTACATTTGTGCAGAGTATGGTACTCCAGAAAGGGATTTTATTATGCTTTCCTCATATCTCCCTATTGTACATAATGGAGTTTCTTTGTTGTATTTCGAAATGAAATTAAAATATCAATTTTATATGATATTTTAATGGTTTTTTTAAGCACTGCACAATATTAAATGCTTTAATTAGTCGTGTGAATATTTTTACGAACAACTTTCCTTGTGCGGGAATATTTCATTATGTTCAGAGATTTCATTGTACATAGAGAATTCATAAATAATGACTGAAAATTCTGCAACACAAATTTCCTTTGACTCATTTTACCATAATGGGGTAATGAATTGCACATAGTGAAATCTTTGTATAAAGAAGTTTGATGTCCCTCTGCACTCCATATAGTGAAAGCATTGAATGTCTCGTTGCATAATTTAAGATTCTACATCTTCAAAATTCCCTATAATTCTAAGACATATTGTTCAATGAATACATGTGTGAAGTTCATAGTTTTTGACAAATCCATATATGGAGGTAGGAAAAAGTGCAAGAATGCTTCGTACCATAAAAATTTCGACTCTACTTCCGCACTCCAAACTCCACACAAGACTCATATTAACATTAGACTATTATTTATCAAATATGAACATTAGGCTATTAAAAACATCATCATTAAATGTGTTATGGTCTTAAATTTTAAAGGACCTTCCCATTCTCTTGATTAAGTTAATTAGTAACAATTTATACGTTAATTTTATTATTTTAATGCTTTCAAAATCATAACAAAAGCTTTAAATATTTTCATTTTTGTTAATTTTGAAAATATACGTTAATATTAATATTGCAATGCTTTGAAAATTATGATTCTATATTTAATATTTTAATGCTTCGAAATAATGCCAAGTTGTTCAACACTACTAGGTGATAACCATTTTTTTGTATATATTGAATTGGGTTCCCAATGAAACCTTCTTGACAGTGTGAATGGAATTTCTCACTTCAAAATTAAAAAAAAAAAATTAAATACCTTTACCATAACTATCAGGTTTAGTCAAGAGGAATAAGTAGTGTATGGAGCATTTTTTGTGTGAAAAGGTAGTGTGTGAAGCTTTAGCGGAGTGAATGTTACTCTCAATCAAAATTGCACAAAAGGTTTATTAAAATAATAAATATACATATCTCTTTGAAATTATTATTTAGGAATACATTTCGTGACTACGAAATTAGTTATGCAGAAATGGTTGTTCGAAAGAAGCGTGTGTACAAAACAAATGCAGGTGCACAAAGCTTTCAATGTGCCCAAAGCATTGTGAAAATTTTATTAAAATAATAAATGTACAAAAATATTTTTTAATTCTTAATTAAGAAAATATTTCACAACGATTTCTTCTAATATCTAAAACCCACATAAATTAATAATAGCTTTGAATTCAAATTATTGATCGAAGGGCATTAATGAGTAGTTGTTCGAAGGTGGTTCTGCATGTGCGAAGGCTATGCAGAGAAAAAATAGTGTGTAGAATAAATGATTTGCGGAATGACGAAAGTGAAAACACATCTTTTAATTATAATTCGTTTTCAACTCTTTGGATTTAGTGAACTTGAAATTTGATATTAGTAGATTGTGTGAAGTGTGGAGGTCTCCACTATGAAACATGAAAGTTTGGTTAGCACTCTGGCACAAGAACAATTTATTATTATTATAATTAATAGATTTTGAATAGTGTGGAAGTGTATACAATGAAATCTTTAAAGTACATATGCATTTTTCTTATTTTGAAAGTATACTTTAGTATTAATATTTTCATGGATTGGAAATCATGTTTCTATATTTGATATCTTGAAAGCTTCACTCACATTTTGGTACAAGATTAGTGGTTATTTTATTATTAATATATTGTGCAAAGTGTGGAGGTTATACAATGAAAGTTTGAGATATTTTTTTCAAAATTAATTTTCTTTTACAATATTCTTGTGGGTGAATTATATTTCTATGTAGGAAAACACTAATCAAAGAAACAAAAGCAAGAAATTACAGAGACGTTAACTAGTAACCTTAGTAGTTAAATATGAAAAAAATTTAAATGCAAAAATAATATAAAATTAATTTCATATGTGCAAATGAAGTTCCATATGCAGCCCCATTCTACCATACATACTGCGCCTTCCACACAGCAAGAGCTACACACAATGAAACATAATAATATCAATTCAAAATTCCCTCTGCATCTCCATTTTCCAGCACATACTCCATCCTTTGCACAATGAAACATAGTTAATATTAATTCCACACAATGTCAGAAGCCTTTTTAAATGAAACAAGATAACAATATATGCCACAAAAAAGGAAGACTAGAATATCGATAAAAACTTAATAAATGTTTGAGGATGCAAAAAAATTTCAGCATTATCACATTGTGAAAAAATCATTTTTCTCTGAATATTATAAAAAAGCTAACACTAAACAGTACTCTGGAAATAAAAACTCAAGAAAACTAATTATTCTTCTCCATGTTGCACCTTCATAAGCACAACGTAATGGAAATGAGTCTCAAACTACTTGGTCAAGAAATAGTTTGAGAAATTGATTCACATAAGCATTGTTTGGTCTTCATCCCAATTTTCCCACACATGCCTTGTTATCTACTCCACAGAAGAAAATATAATAGTATTAATTGCATATTTGTTCAACGTTTCCCATTTACCTCGCTTTTTCAAAATACCTGTAAACGTGTAATTCTAGCACCATTGGGCAGAGTAATAACACATTGTCAGAGCACTCACAATATCACGAACTAATAGCATAATCAAAAACAACAAAAAGTAGCTAATGATCTCATTGATTCACTCTAACAACATTTCCTGAAAATTTTCCACATCTTTAAACTATTGTTTAGCATATTGTGCTCTTGGAAAACAAAATAAAAACAGCCTTAGTGTGGAAGACAAATTGTTAAAAAACTCTAAATTGTTTTTCCCTGCCTCATGTTTAAAGTTTTCTTTCAAAGATTTGCAAGTAAAGAAGTGTGTGGAGTGTTCCACATAGTGAAAAATCTGCATAAGCAAAGCTTCACACAAGTCTAGAGAATATTTTTAAGGTTTATTTCTTCGCGTTGACTGGGGAGCTAAGTAACATATGGCTATTACTTCTACAAATTTTCACAATTATAATGACATGATTGAAACTATAGCTTTAATGTCTTATTAAATTCATGAAATTAATCATATTTACCAGTTAATCATTTATTTCAAAGAATGTAAAAATAATAATAATCTAGGAACGTGTGGCGTTGATTTTTTTTTCTTTTAATGAAGGCATACTTAAACATTCATGGTAAAATTCCATTGAATTTAGATTATTTTTTTTATTACAATTTTTCCTATGTATCGGTCCAACTCTGATAACTATCTAATACACATGTTAAATATTTATATGGTAACATGATAATAGTAACCACTAATTTTGGTTGTGTTGTCTGTAGAAGCATTCATTAGGTGTTCATCATGCAATATTTTTAGCATACACATTATGAATGCATGTTAAAATAGTTTTCAGAGGAGCTGGCTACAAATAGAATCCTTGTCTAGGTTGTACGATATTGTTGTGATAGTTACACATTGTGAGGGATTATCATTTAGAGGAAAAGTGAAAATGTGTAGCATTATTGATAGGTAAATAGTGCATTGTTTGTTCTTTATGTCAGTACTAAGAACACTTATACAATATAAGGTATAGTCCTGTAGCAATTATGTACAAAGTTCAAATACTATATAATGTTACGTTTTCTCAAAATATGTTACTTTCGTCTAGTTCTCATGTGTGAAGTACTTCCATGCTATGGAATTAGAACTTGTTATTTTTCTTATTTCTGTATATTTGATCTAACTCATATCGTCATAGCAACGAAAATGAATACATGAAGAACATATATTGTTAAGGATAATTATAACTCTTCTAAGAGGTACACTTTTATTTTATTTATTGGACTTTGATTATATTTTCATTACCCAACCCATAATGTTTTTTTTCCCCTCTTTTGGACCATTTTTTTTAATGTATTATAACTAAAATAAAATCTTTTTCAATTTCCTAGAAACATATGACACTTAGAGATTCAGATCCAGGACAACAATTACAAAGACAAAAGTACTTTGAACATTTCCATAAAACAATTGTATTTGCTAAAACTAAAATCTATTTAGAATTTATGTACACTAGTAATGACTTTGTGTTATCTTATTATGTTTTCATTAAAAAAAAATTACTTAGCTTCAATTAGAATGTCCTTTTAAGCAGCGATTTCAGTGTATTATTTGTGAATAGGAAAAAGTTATCGAATTCAAATGATGTCACACTAGATATGGATGAGAGTGTAGAGATAGAAATGAGCAATACTACAAAAACAAATATCGCAATAGACAAAATAAAAGCAACAGAAACTAGCTAAGAAATAAAATCAAATAAGTGTTTCTATGCACGTTCAATTAACTCCATATTAGATTATTCTTTTTTTTTTCTTTTTATTCCTCTCTCTCTTTTTTTTCTTTAAATTTATTTCAATTCAATGCGCATGACTAGACAAAAATAAATCAAGTCTACGCCATTTTTTATTGAATATATAAGTAACAATATAACTAGGATGATTTTTCATGGCGTTGTCTTTCTTACATATCAAACATTTTTAGACAAAGAAAATAACTTAAAATAAATACTCCTTGAAAACTTAACAAATAAAAAAGTGGAAATGATAATAGAATTTCTTGTACTAACACCGTTAATTGAACAATGTGAGTTAAAACTTATTGCAAACGATGGTGTTTCTATTACATATTTAGAAATAATTCCAAAGCATAAATATGATAGTGGTGATTGTGAAAAATATATTTATCTAAATATTTTTAGCCGTGTCGAAAGCATTTTTCTTGTTTGTGTAGAGTACCAATTTTTTTCCAGACATGATGATTGTAAATATGTCGCATAATGATGATGCATTTCTAGTCGGCATAATGAAAAGTACTTCAATTTTGACAACACACAGAACAATGAAATATGTAATGGAGATAAAACATGACAATGGATAATAGGATAGGGCTACAGTAAGTTTTGTTTTATTTGAATGTTTTATTGTTACGAAGTTATTATCCATCTATTTGTTATTTTCCCCCACCAAAAAAAGAAAATTTCATTGAAATAAAAATCAAGTTACATATACGTAGGTCTGTATATCCCAATGTTCAGAATTTGTTTTTATTCTTCATATGTTATATGGTTTTCATGTATTGTTTTAAAAATTATACATACGTAATAGGTTCAAGTACATGATACAATTGTTTCGATAATTCAAAGGTATTTGCAACAAAACATTTTTCCACTGATCTTGCTAAAAGACATAGTTAAAAAACAAGAAAGAGTTTTCCAAACTTCACAATCAATGTTCATGTGTCCATTGAAAAAAGGAAAGAAATAAAAAAATCTATGGAACATTTTTTCCTCACCAAGTTGAATATGCACATTAAAATATCTCATATTGTTTAAATAAACATAGACAAAGAACACGAAATAAAAAAGACATTTGATTTCATGTTACTAAGCCTATGTTTTATATATCAATTTTACAGTATTTCCAAGGATACTTGACAAATATTGGTGCATATATAAATCCATTCGAGACTATATGTGCGAGAAATAGTACTCCAATTGCAAGTAATAGAACTATGAATAAAAGTATGGTTTATTGCACCGCTTGTAAGTAGGACTCTCACTTCCTTTATTTTCATCAGTTAAATTGTATTACATATGCAAGTGACAAGACTAAAATACAATGTATTCTAAGGGGCGTCAAACTGGAAAGAGTATTACCTGCACTACAGAAACATTCCTACGAGCAATATTGTGCACACAAAACAGATGTTATTTAAATATTGACCAAGTTCGATATGCATGGAACATTTACAATAAACCATCAAAACGTAGTTATATGTATACAAGGATGAGTTTATTTGTTTACATTCTTAAGAAATCAGGTAATGGCATAGTTCTCATTCCTTTTGCATTTCCAAGCATCCTAAAATTGCCTCAAAAATTTTGGTTTAGGAATTGCATTTTTTTTGTCGAACAACTCTTTGATTTTACTCCATAATTGGGATCTAATTTCACATTATCAATCAATATACTATACTTATGGGAACAAGATTAGCAATTTAATAATCAAACCAAACAAGGCAATTTCTTCTACTAATGAAAATGCTAGTATGACATTGTACATGAACGTAATCCAATGAACTATATTTTTATGGCTCTATGTTTTATATTATGCTATATTTTTTTCTTTTTTGTGGTCTCATTTATTACATTATTTTGTTTATTTATGAAATTTGCAAGTGCTATAACTACTCAGGAAATATTACAAGTGGTTACGTTGCAATTTCCAATGACATTACATTATAATCATGGCTTTCTTTGTTTACAGTGTAGATCAATCCAATATTTTTTCTATTAAAAAAACTATTCCATACAAGATTTAAACAAATATATAAATAAGTAATTTCCATACAAATTTGAAACGAATTTCTAAACCAAATAAGTAAGATTACGATATAATTTATAAAACATAGTGCATTTTTACATACCTCTATAATCCAGAATAATATGATATTTTTCTTTTTATAACTCTGTTGAGAATATTAAAATATATAGCCTTTAATATATGTTGAATTTCAAAATTGGTTCAACAAATAGCAAACATTGGCAGATATTTCTTTAATAATTAACCATTGTTTCTGGACATTAACGCATCCATTTATTATGCTACCAGAATTGAGAATTGATTCCTCTATTCATGTTTTGCAAGAGCTCTTTTGACAATTTTCTTATGACATCTAGTCCTTATTCGAGATGCCTAATCATTTTATGAATTTCCAATATTTTATCCATTAGCATTTAAATACCTTGGCTAAGCATTAAGATATATTGGATGACCATTAAGATATCTTGGCTCTCTGCATGTACCTCTTCCTTTGTGCTCCCACCATTGTTTCTTTGGGATATTTATTTGTTTTCAATAACAAATCCAAAGAACAATAGACAAATTATGAACAAAAACCTTAAAACACTTAACATTTTCATAACAACAAACCTAGTAAGTTGCCTGTAACTTGGTAACAAGTATATAACAAAATCAACATTGAAAATTTTTCTTTAATGGGAAACAATTGTACATATAATGTGTCAGAGGTGATAAGTCATATAAATCATGAATTAACATCTTAGTTTTAAAACGATGTTTAACTACTATCAATTTTAATGGTATCCATTAACTAGTGATCGTCATCAATATGGTTAGTACTAACTTACTTGATATTTAATAAAAAAATTCTGTTGTGAAATTTTTTACTTTAAATCATATACATTTTACTTAAATTCCAACTTGACATAGTCCAATTGATACAATTACGTTTCATGATTTTAATGTCTTGCACACTTTAGAAATCAATATCGAGTTAAAATTGTATTAATATCGTGAACCAAATTTTATTTTTATTAACTAAATCTCTTTTTCCAATAAATAAAGTATTTTCCATAATTATTCATTTAATAACCACATATTCATTACATTTACTATGTATACTTGCCTTGATATTGACTAGTTCTTATTTTGGGGAAGTAATTTCAGATCCTAGATGTCAATTTGTGACTTGGATGCCTTATTTCCTTTGTCACATTATCCAAATATTAAATGAACTATGTTCAATGAAATAAGTAAATTAGGCAACAATTTATAACTTTGTATGGCTTATGTCATTGTATGTTAAGCTAAAAACTAGCATTCCAAAACTATTATAAGCTTTCCTACACAAAAAAATCTTGGATTGTAAACTTTGCAAAAGTCTAACAAAACTTTCAACTCCCAAAAAAAATTCTGGATCATCGCATTGCCAAAAACCATTTTTCTATGAACATCGCCTAAAAACTGACTGAATAAAACTATCCATTTCCCTGTTGCATTTTCATATAGGCACAAGATAATAAAAATAATTCTGAAACTATTTAGTTAAGAAATATCCTTTGAAATAGATTGATTCTATCATCGAAGAAATGAAATTAGGGTCATTCGCATAATTATCACTTCACCTGCAGCCTATGTGTTGGTGCATTGTTTATATGTGTGGAATTGAAGGTTTACGACTAATGTTTATGATTAATGTCAACAAATCTCTCCATAGCTTAACTAGCCATAACCCATTTAAAGTGGGACTGGGATTTCAACCATTGTGTCTCATTGATCTCGCATTACCCATTGCAACCTAGGAATAATCTACAATAATTACATGAAAAAGTATTTTATAAGTTACACTAATTTTACACTGCACAAATAACAAGTATATTATGTGACATTAAATTTAATATATGGAAATTAACACTGTATATTGGAAGCAAAGTGATTGGTGGGGGATTGTACATTAGATTTGAACTTTTCTATAGTTAGACTCAACACCCACACATGTGTTCCGAGAAAAAATATACAAAATCCTTTAGTGAAGAATGCAGAGGTGAGCACAATGAAAGCTTGAAAGCTTCCTCCACACAACGGACTTCCTCAGTACATCCGCACATATGTCTAATTTCATCACGATAACCATAAACAAAGTTTTTCCTCAATGATCTAATTTTCTCCGCATTCCGCACAACCTTTAATCAATTGACTAATGATATTCGGGAATATGGAGATACACAATATTATAATTAAAATATTGAGAAGAGGAAAAATGGATTATTTAATACTAAAATATTAGCAATAACATCATTATTTGTAATTAAAATATTAGCAATAATATTGTATGGGTCCACTACTTGCCTTGGTGTTATTGTGAGAAAAAAATATGGATGATTTAATACTAAAATATTAGCAATAAAATCCTTCAATGTGGAGTATAGAGCTCCACACAATGAAAGCTTCCAAGCTTCCTCCACATAATGAACTTTGTCCGCAATTCCGCACATGTGCATAATTTTAGAAAGATAACCATAAAACAAAAAAAAATCATCCAATAAGAAAGTAGAAATAACATTTACTGAAAATTTGAGAATTACTTTTTAATATATGAAAAAATAGAAATATTGAGCATTTTCCCTGAAAATTTGCTTAAAATTGCAAAAACACAGTCAAATATTGCACAGTTAATGCAATTTGACCGCAGAGAAAAACTAAATTCTACCAACTTATTCTGTGTTAATTGTTATCATCACAATAATTACATAGTAAAATATGTTATAAACATAGTAATGCCCTCCTACCATATTTATCCAAGGTAAATGTTCCACCGGGGTAAACATGTGACGAAGATTTACTATGATATGATTCAACTCCCCAAGTACAGTTAAGGAAGTGGAATCAACATGAAAATACCAATTTGACCTTGCACAGATGCTATAGAACCTTCAGAAGCTAATCAACCCTTGCAGGTGACCAACCCCTAAGAAAATTTATTGTTTTACTAAACTAGAGCCCCAATCACACTAATGAAAAGGCATGCATGTGAATGAGACCCTCCAGTTGCTCCCACGACAAGGAATCCATTTGACTGTGGCCTTTTCTAGGAAGTTTCGTGCCAGTGACCTCATATTCTGAGCCACTTTTTTAGGTCTAGGACTCAGGTCATTTCTCAAAACTTCATGAAACTTTCGAAAATTATAAATAACATTGAAACAAGGTTACTAATTAAAACACTTGAACAAGGACTTGACCTGACCCTCACTAGCCATGAAAGGAATTTCATCAAACATATCATAAAGAAGTAATCTATAGGACATAACAATATATATAAGCATAGGGATCCCATACTTATCTGAGAATCGTCAAGGAGGACCAATATCTCCTCCCAATACCTTCAACGTTATCTATTAAGTATTTCATTCATTAAAATTTCATATACTAACCAAAACATGATGAGATCCATAACTCAAGTATGTCATAAACCATTTTCACAACCAACATATAACCAACATAATAACATTGATAAAACAACCATCAATATCACATAATAACAAATACACTTTCCCATAAAATACAAGAGGAAAGTAGATCTTATTGACATATGAAAAAGGAAACAAAGTTTGGGACTTCCACGTACCACCCGACCATAGATTGGGCTAAAAAAAATGTTCCTTTTAACCAATCACCCTCTCGCCATATTTCAAGTGTGAATGTGGGATCTCATGGAATAAAAAAAAACAAAACAAAACAAAGGCTTCCAGAGGTCAAACCGCCTCAACCCTCAACTAGTGATTCCACATCACGGTCAAACATCACTAACCATCACCAAATCGGTCTCTACCCAAATTTTCTAGGGAATCAGAGAGTTTGTTACAAATTGGGATTCTAGCACTAGTAACTCAACCCACAATTTCCGATAGGATTCTAGACCATTTTTCCAACCATGGATTCCAGGACTAGTAACTCAACCCACCAAGCGATTCTAGAGAATTTTTACAACCAAGACTTCAAGGACTAGTAACTCAACCCAATTTGTTACATGTGTTTTGAAGATAATCCCCTTTGTGGACAAAGGTGTTCTCTCTAGCCCTAGAGTGGGTTTAGCAACTTACGAGACTATCTAATGAACACCTTCTTAACTAACATTCAAAATAGGATGAGAAAAGGAAATGATCCTACCTCTTCCTGATGTTATGCTCAACTTCTTTGGTGAAGGCCTTGATCCACGATCCTTCAGGCTTGATCCTTGCTACTAGTGGCATTAAAATACTTGTAGGTGATCAAGAGACAACAACAAACATGATCCAATAGAAAGCATACATTGAATATTAATTGCCTAACATATCAAGGAGAATTAGGCTATTCGTATGAATATTCAAATAAATATATAGGGAGAAACACTAGATGTATTTATTAATAATGTAAAAGAGGACGCTTAAAACTATGGCCTTGATGTTGGAGGCCTCCCTTTGGTGTAATTTGAGTCCAGATCAAGGATCTTAAGCGATCCTTCTCCTGAATGGAGGATTAAGCATTGACACAAGATAGGGATGTGAAGGATGAATGATCAGACCAACCCAACAATGACCAACAATCGCTAACTGGTAGTGGAAGGATGGGGATCAATTTATAGGAAGGGAGAGGGAATTACGAGCCCATGAAAGAAGGAAGGTCCACTTCTTAATGGATAATCCCCTATTGATAAGATCCAGAGCTCCAAATGAGAGAGCTCGACTCTTTCTCCACCGAAGAACATCCTGCTCACCATCCTAGAAACTTCTATAGGTCGAAGCTTCTCCTCCATTTGAGGAAACACTGCCAAAAAGGGTTCAACATAGTTTTATCAGTAAAAAGTGCACTGATAACGCTAAGCTAGAAGGAATAGCTTGCCTTCAGCATGGGGAGGTAACTAGATAAAATAGGTGACCCAAAAATTTAGGGTTTGAGCTAAGTTTCCATAGGAATTCTTCAAGGAAACTTTCTTTTAGTCTTTAAAGGATGTCTTTATGTAGTTTCCAAAGGTGGATATACTACACAAGATTCATCACAAGGAACTTCAAAATCAGATACCGGAAGTGAGTGGGGTGAAAAATTATTGTGTAAGAGATCCCCCCTAAAGCATGAAGGCACAATAGGGAGTGATGGGTGAAATGCTTTATGAATAAGGGAAAGGACTCAAAAAATGATTAGGAAACCTACCAAATCAAATGAAATACAAAATATGACATCTCTAATATGAATATGCCTAATAACATATCCCTCAATAGGTATCGAATAACACATGAACCCACGACATTGTCGCAACCATCCGTGTGAAGGATATCATAGAAATGGATCCATGGTATGGACACAACCATCTGTATAGAAAGGAACATGTGTACAATCATGAATATTCAATAACTCCACACATCCTGGATAATAACATAGGTGATACAGGGTATTCTTCTCGATCTCAATCTACCCAATATATGAATCTAACCATGTGAATAGGTGTGCTTATGTCGAACATGGTAGAAACCACGTGATTACCAGTCAATGATGAAAACCATTAACAAGCACGAGAGAAACCACCAATAATGACAATGGACGTCAAGGTACAACAACACATTATACAAGTACTAATAAATTTGTTGAGGTCGAGTACTTGCAGAATCATCCAATCGAAGGTAAATGAGGTGAACCAATCGTCGAACGTGAAGAACTTGCCATTAAGACATGCAAGCTCCAAGGTACTGAAAAGGAGTTTCTAAATCATCTTCTCAGATAATGATCTGAAGTCAGTAGGAAGTGATCCATCGAAGGAGGGCCATAATGATTCCCACATCATCGACACTAAACAAAGGATTTCTCAAGATAATAGGAGTGATTCAGGATTTTTGCAGAGAGGATCAGATAAGTATAGGATGTTTGACTTTGACAAAAAGGACTTATGTTGAACATATTGGCGAAATGACTCCAGAGTGTGGTAGCATTCGAATGAAATGGGATTAGAGGGCATGATGATAGAAATGACGATTGAATAAGAGGCAAATGGAATTCCCAAACCCAGGAAGGCAAGTGACGAATGAAGGATATCTCCAACCCGACAGGAAATGCAGATGAGAGTAATGCTCAAGAGTGACAAGCTACCTAAAACACATAAGACATTCCAATTTAAATTTTCCCCCATTATTTCTAACTATTACCTCTTTATTTTTTATAGCCAACGTGAAGAGGATAACATATGCTGAGCATGTAAGTTCATTCTTCGAATGAATCCATCCCAGAAATTTTAACGAGCCCTAGGAAGGAGGAACTCGGTATCGCCATGGTGACAAGTCTTTCTCTGTTTAATTTTTAACGAGTCCAATAGAAGGGGAACTTAGTGTCTTTTTCATGTTTAGGGAGTTTGAAAAAGAAAAAGAAAAGAAAATTGCATCATGTCACTTTTCATAAATTGTACCTCGAACCCTAAAAGGTAGAAAACAATATCCGAGTGAACCTCTTGACCATGTTCGATCAAGGTATTCATTTTTTGTAAACAGTCAATCTTAGCCCGAAAAAGGGGTAAAAATATACTGAGATGACATCAATTCATTTACTTTAACAAGTTCAAAATGATAGGTACTCGATGATATTTTCATTTTTCAAGAGTCAGAAAAGAGCTTAAATATGAATCCACCTAGAGGAACGAGTGCTATAAATGGTAGCAACCGGTTCTAGTGATGATGGAACTTCTCAAAACATGTAAAGTTCATGAGGCTAGCTAATAAGACCACTCATCACAGTGGTTCCGTGGGAAAGGGTAAAACAACCAAGTGAGAGTGCATGATCGGCCAAGGAGATGGTGACGATGGAATGAGAAAACCAAGTTTAATCTAGTAGAAGAGGCAGATAAAAGGGAAATCATGGGGGGCGTATAAGGATGGTTTCATTTTTACAGAAGCTTGAAACGGAGACAAAGTATGCTTGAAATAATTTTTCATGCCCCCAGCATAATGACTCAAATCAAGGTACATGCCCCCAAGCTTCAGTTCATTCACCCAAGTATACTACTAGTTACTAACAGGTGGATGGAATGAAGGTTCATTTATGAGATCAAGTGAAAGTATCGACTGGGAATTTACGAGATCTAATCAAAGAATCAAATTGAAAGGGGATGTGTTTCATTTTTTAACGAGGTTGACATAGTAAATAAATATCATCATGGGAACCTGTTTCCTTTTTTAACGAGGCTGACACAATAAAAGAACTATCCTCTTGACACCTTGTTTCATTTTTTAAGGAGCTTGACATAAGAAAAGGAACTCTACTCCAAAGAGCTTGGTTCATTTTTTAACGAGCTTGACATAAGAAATTCCAAGAGATTCTCATCAGATAGGAGAATAACACTCTAGAAATCAGGGTCCAATGACCCTAGGACATGATGCACAATATCACTAACTAGATCATTAGTAGATGCGGGCATGGAATAGGTGGCCACATAATTAACTTGTGGCGAGGAAGATACTACTTGAATGTATGGACCATGTAGGGATGATGGCTTACTGGGAGCCAAATTAGGACCAATGAACGACAGCCGGTCAATCGTCACAATTCTTCCTTCATCTGGGAAACACACCATACGAAAGAAAGAAGAAACAAGAGCTCCCATGACATAAGTATAGTCACAATCAAGGAGTAATTTAAAATCCAAGGGTCCTTGCACAACCATCACGTCTATATAGACATTATTTCCTCCCAAAGTAATAGGAAACTTAGTAAGGATCCCCAATGGTTAACTATTTCCTCTGTTAAAAGCCAACATATTCTGTGTAACAGGCACAAGCTACAGAGAAATGAAAGCTTTCCAAGTAGTTGAAGACAAAATACTAACAGATGTGCCTTCATCTATTATGGTGTCAGGTACAACCACATTATAGGCCAGTATTGTGATCTCAAATTGCACATAAGAAGGAATATGGTATCATGCCAGTCAACTCCAATCAAAGGAAGCGTCTAGACTACTTGGGGGGGGGTGTCGTGAGAACATGAGAACTACCCCCTTGTGTTATGGGAACGGGAGGATCACCCTCCTATACCATGGGAATGGGAGGATTTCCCTCCAATTCATGAGAATCTGAAGAAATAAAAATAACTTGAGTTGTATGGGGTTCACTCTCTATAGGAAAGGCCTGATCAATTAAAGGTGGAATTAGGTCGACCATTTTCGCAACCAATGGTTGGTTGGGAATGGACTCATGGGGTTCACTTTCAGAGAGAGTAGGATTGACCAGAGATGACTGTTGATTAATCACTTGATCAACTAGTAGAGGATCAAAGGAAATATTTCGGTAGTTAGTAGGAAGACAGGGGTGAGAAGAAGTAAGGTTATCCAACTCTTTCGAGGCTTCATCCATATAAGGACAAAGGTGAATGGGATGGTTCAGTTCACATAACCTATAGGAAATTTTACTTTACCATTTTTCCCATGGGCCTTATTATCACTAACTGAAGACTTGTCACCAGCATGATCTCTAGAGGCCGGTGATAGGGGCCGATTCGAGTTGGTAGACCACATTTCTAACACCCTGGGAATACCAGGACAATATATAAGAAGGTGTTCACCCTTACATAACTTGCAAGGGAATTTGACTTTGCGGGATAGAGTGGAAGGTTTTTCAACATCAGTTGCATTCGCAACAATAGTTTCTTGGTTTCCCCCCCTCTTATTTGGCTTCTTCTTCTTCTTCCTCCTTTTCTTCTTCTTAGCTTCCTCATTACTAGAGTCTAGACTTTCACCAGGAAAAGAGGAATAATGGGGTGAAGAAACAAGAGAAGAAGCTGAGGGGTCAAATTTAGGATCAACATGAGGATGACACTGTTCAGGTGGACGTGAACTTGGTTGAGAAGCAACTTGGACATTTGGAACCATGGGGGTTGAAAATAACCAAATTGGTAAACCAATGGTTAATCCCGGGAGGGACAACGTTGCCATATAGGGAGCACCAACATTTCCAAAAGAAGGAAAAGGACCAGGATTCTTGTCATAGGGGCTTCCTTGATTGGAAAAATTAGGAAATTTTTTCATTATTCTCAACCTGAGATCTTCTAAGGAGGTGAACGGGTAAAATGTTATTTCGTGGGTAGTAAATTTTAGAAATTAAACACGAAATAAATCAAAAAGGGTGAACTAGGCATAAAATATTACCCCGTATCCATGAACTGCGATATACAATTTAGTGGAAAAATGTTAGAAGAAATTACCAAGGACATAACATACTACAACCAATCTCCTCGAATGTTGTGTTCGGTGTATCACGTCTACAAGGCAGCCAACTCGGTTACCTATGGCAGGATTGTAACCTCGTTGTGTTTCCCCATATATACTCGAAGGTATGTGGGATTCCAATCCATAGTAGCATTTCCTAATTTGTAACCATATGATAAGAGCACCCCTTTATACTTTTCATACGTGGAGCGTAGTCATATATACTTCCATATGTGGGACGGGGTTTCACCTCCGGAATGTAACACAATATGTTAGCGATAGCTACTACACTTAGTGAGTCTAGAACACATCTCTAGCCTAGACCTCTAAATTTTTGTGTTAATTTCAAATGATCCTTAAGGTTAATTGAATAAATTTTAAGGCTGATCTTTGATTATGTTTCAGTTTTGGCTCAAAAGAGATGTCACCTGAATACCTATAATGCAACTATCATGAGAAAATGATTCTTTCAATTCAATGAACATTATATATTTTAAGGAAGATTTTAAAATAATGATGCATCAAAAAATAATGCAGCAGACGAAGATTTTCCTAACCAGGTCACTTTCACTATCCCAATTCAAGTCAAAACATTCAAAGATGCAAATTATGCAATGTAATCTATGAAAAAATTCTTTCTTGAAAAATATGCAACTGTAATCTATGCACAATTTCCTTTTTCATTTTTTATGAATGAGAATGCATTCAATTCACTTTTTGATGGAATGATAATCTACTTAATGCACCTCTTAGCTTTCAATCATTAAACAATGTAATCTAAGTTCAATGATAAATCTCAAAAATGACTTTTCAATGCAATCTTATCTAATGCACTTTAACAAAAAGAAAATTTTGAGATGAAAACTAAATGAATGCAAAATAAATTTCTTTTATGGTCTAAAAAGAACTAAGAATACTCAATCAACAAAAAATCAGTATTCCTTCCAAACACACAAGCGGAAAATAATAATTTCAATTGACTCAAAGAATAAAAGACTCAACCAAAATTCACTTTTATCACTTTGAGTATAGGATGGAGTTTTGTGCACCACAAAGAAACTAACACCAAAAAGGAAAAACTTGATGCACACAGTGCAAGAGGATGAACTTAGAGATCAGGACACACTAGGCCTTTTAGAAAAAACCCCAAAAATTCTCAAATTTAAGGACCAACGCTACTTTACATAGTAAAAACCGTGCTAGTCTGCGAAATTGTACCAGCACAAGGAAACAATGGAAGACAAGGTTTTCGGCACAAATGTACTTATAAATATTCGCATTGACAGCGCCACTGTGTCTGGAAAAATATGCGTTGGTCGAGGAATGCTTAGGAAAATCAATCCAAACTGAATCAGGAACCTAGACCTGATACTCTAAATAAAAAATCAAGCAATATGCATACCTAAAGAGACTTAAACAGGCTCATATCTGAATGATCGATCAAACTGATAAAAAAACCAAACCAAAAAAGGGAAGACAAAGAGGCTAAAGCTCCCCATCGGAGTTGCCAATTTTGTTGTGAAGACAATCCCCTCTGCGGACAAAGGCAATCTCTCTAGCCCTAGAGTGGGTCTAGCAACTTACGAGACTATCTACTGAACACCTGCTTAACTAGCATTCAAAACAAGATGAGAAAAGGAAGAGATCCGACCTCTTCCTGATGTTATGGTCAACTTCTTTGGTGAAGGCCTTGATCCACAATCCTTTATGCTTGATCCTCACTACTAGTGGCATTTCAATACCTGCATCTAATCAAGAGACAACAAAAAAAGTGATCCAATAGAAAGCACACATTGAATATTAATTACCTAACAGATCAAGGAGAATTAGGCTATTCGTTTGAAAATTCAAACAAATATAGAAAGTGAAACACCATATGTATTTATTAATAATGTAAAAGAGGAAGCTTACAACAATGTCCTTGATGTTGGAGGCCTCCCTTTTCTACATTCTGAGTCCAAACTGAGGCTCTTAAGTGATCCTTCCCCTGAATGGCAGATTAATCATTGACACATCATAGGGATGCAAAGGATGAATGCTCATACCATCCCAACAATGACCATCATTCACTAATTGGTAGTGGAAGGATGGGGATCAATTTAGAGGAAGGGAGAGGGATTTAGGAGCCAATGAAAGAAGGATTAAGGTCCATTTATTAGGGGATAATCCCCTATTGATAAGATGAAGAGCTCCAAATGAGAGAGCTCAACCCTATCTCCATCAAACAACATCCAGATCGCCATCCTAGAAACTTCTAAAGGTCGAAGCTTCTCCTACATTTGAGGAAACACTGCCAAAAAGGGTTCAATGTGGTTTTCTCAGTCAGAAGTGCACTGACAACGCTCGGCTATAATGGGAAGGCTGCCTTTAGCGTGCAAGTAACTAGAGAAAAGTACTGACCCAAAAATTTAGGGTTTGAGCTAAGTTTCTTTAGGAATTCTTCAAGGCAGATTTATTTTAGTCTTTAGAGGATGTATTTATGTATTTTCCAAAGGTGGAGATACTGCACCAGATTTTTCAGAAGGCACTTCAAGATTAGGGACGAGAAATGATGGGGGTGAAAAATTATTGTGTAACATTAGGGCTTCTAGAGCATTTTTCCAACCAAGGCTTCTAGGAGCTAGTAACTCAACCTAGAACCATAAGGAACATGAGAACCAATTGAAAAGAAAAATATAAACCCACAACACCATGGCTATTTAGGAAATGTAAAGGCTAAGAAACACCACTATCCATCTAGGAAATCATCCATGCATATGACGAGTCACAACGAATAAACTAGATGCATATTCCATGCATGCCAAAACTATCAAGGAAATCATACGTGCAACTCTCAGTACCTACAAGAAAAACCTGTTGTAGGTGTTGATCATGTCGTCCTCTTGTGATTTCCTACTTTTCCTTTTCCTTCTTGCTCCAAATCCCAAGTATGCCACAGTACTCCAAGAGTGCTCCAATAAAACTCTAAGTGTCAAAGAGTATGAGAGAGAGAAGAGAGAGCTCCAAAAATGAACTGTCACAAGCTAACACTGAACAAAAGTCATGAATTGATACTTAGAAGACCTTTTATCAATGAGGCCTCTATTTTCTTCATTTTCCATTATTTTCCTTCATTTTCCTCCTCGCATGCAACATGTGACCTTTCATCTTCCTTTTCTCCTAATTTCCATTATTTTTGTAAATAAATGCCAATAAATGGAAATTTTCCTTTCTAAAGCCTTTTCCATTACCTTTTCCAATTTCCATAGCTTTAATTAATCACAATTTATCTCGTCACTATGTTTTCCATTACTTCCCACTTTCGCTTCTGATGCATCACATACATCCTCAACATGTCGTCCAAAATAATTTTGACCCTCTTTTTCTTTTCATCTGTCCGTGGATCATAAGGTGTGCTAAAGGAAAAATCTATACCCAAACCTGCAAATAACTATGTCCAAAACTTAGAAGTGAACTTGACATCCCTTTCTGACACAATCTTCCATGGAATACCATGCATCCTCACCAAATATCTAATGAATACTTGTGCCACATCACTAGTTGAATGCGTAGACCTCACCAGGATGAAGTGCGCTACCTTTCTCAACCTTTCCACTACAACCATGATGGAATCATGTTGTCTAGATTTATTTGGAAAACCTATGATAAAATCCATAGAAATGACCTCCCATTTCCACTCTAGAATTATAATTGGTTGTAGTAAATCACCTACATGATTACACTTTGCCTTTACCAATTGAAAATCTAAGCATCTAGCCACAAACGATGCCAATTCCTTCTTCAGATTCGGCCAATAGTATAAATTCTTCATCATTGTCAATGTTTTCTAATAACCTGGGTGACCTAAATATGACTTGGCATGAAATTCTCTCAATATCAGCTTCTTGAGCTCACTTTTGTCCGACACATAGATCCTGTACCTAAATCTGACCAATCCATCTACTTTGAGACGATATTCCACATCTCGATCACTTGTACCCTGTTGTAACATGTGCCTAAGGTCCCTATACCTGTCATCTTGTTGACCTACCTGTAAGAGATGATATTGTAGATCTATCCCATATGAACTCGTAGCTGCAATGTGATTTGCTTATATTCTTATGCTAATATCATATGCAACCTTGTTCTCTTTCCCTTTAATAACTCACTGATCGTGTCCAACCATCAAGCTTACCTACAGTTCAGATTGGGTTTGTCAAATAAGTACCTCAATCCACTATGATCATTCATCAATACAAACATCCTGCCAAGAAGATAGTGCCTTCACATATTCAATGCATGAACGATCACTTATAACTCAAGATCATGTGTGACATAATTCTACTTGTGCTCATTCAACTTCCTTGATTCTTAACATACCACTTGTCCCTCATTCATAAGGACTCCACCAAGTCCTCTCTTGCAAGCATCTCTGCTTCAACTTCTAAAAATTTACTACACATTCTTCTGTCCACTCAAATTTCTTACCTTTCCTTTGCAATTATGTAATAGGATAAATAATCTGTGAGAAGTTCCTCATAAACCTCCTGTGATAACCTACTAATCCCATAAACAACCTTACCTCATCCACATTCCTAGGGTCTGCCCATTCCATGAAGTATTTTATCTTTTCCAGGTCCACTTCTATGCCTTCCTTGGAAACCACAAGCCCCAAGTAATCCACCTCTGTTTGAAATAAACTCCATTATCTCTTCTTAGCATACAAATGATGCTCTCTTATAAACCTCAACATTGCTGCTAATTGTTCAAAATTCTCTTCTTCATTCTTAGAATATATCAATATATCATCAGTGAACACAATAAATTTTTTTTATAGATAATGACACAACAAATTATTCATCAAGAAAATAAAATTAATTGAAGCATTAGTCAAAAGAGAAGTTTCTACACCAAAATCATAATGCCCATACCTAGTCCTAGAAGTTGTATTGTAAATGTCCTCTTCTTTGATGCGTACCTGATGGTATCATGATCTCAGATCAATCTTCGAGAATATTGTTTCTCATGTCAACTGATCAAACAATTCATCTATCCTTGACAACAAATGCCTATTATTAATTTTTACCATGTTCAAATTCATGTAATCAATGCATAGACGAAGAGTACCCTCCTTATTCTTCACAAACAACACTGGTGCACCCCATGGTGACACACTTGGCCTAATGTACCCTTTTTCAAGCATTTCCTTCAACTACAACTTTATTTCCACTAACTTTGGTGTGCTCATCCTGTACAATGCCTTTGATATTGGTGTTGCCCCTGGTACCACCTCAATGGAAAATTCCACTTCCCTGTGAGGCTAAAGCTCTAAAATATTTGCGGAAAACATATCCCGAAACTACTGTAGAACCATGTACCTTTTCAATGCCTCTGTATCCTCGATATCCTTACCTTTATCACTAGAAATATGCACTGCAAATAACACACACCATTTCCTGCAACTGTCGTTTTCCTACATAGTTGTGACCATTCTAAATAATGTTGCCTTCTTACTATGTAAGATTCTCTGTTCCCCATTGTCATCCAAGCACTCAATATCCTTGTCATAAAAATCCGCCTTGGTCTTGTGAATATATATTCAATCCATACCCAAAATCATACTATATGATCCCATTGAATGTACATTCAAATGCACTGATGTAGACATACCATTCAGTTCAAATGCACAAACTCGTACCCAATGATGAAATCTTTTCTTAGTACTAGTATCCAAGTGCACTAACCAAGACTCTACATGCACTTCTTTATTAAAATCACATTTATCCACCATTTTATACTAACATAACTATAATTAGATCCATGCTCAATCAAAATAGAAACAACTTGATCAGAAAGCTTACCATATATCTCGATAATAGATGCCTGGTGATATGCCTGCTTTTTATCCAACACTGCATAAATATTAGGAATACTTTATGTCCAACATCCCCCGTTTTTTGTGCCTCCTGAGATTTGTAGATCTGTAATCTACCACCCTGATGTTGTGGGCAATCTCACCTACAATGATCCTTGCCACAAGTTCAACATTTTAAAGGCTTCCAACATGCACCCTTGGTCTGCTCCTCATATTGAAATTCCTATCCTCTGTCAGATGCATTGAACTTCTTAGGTGGTGTTGCATTATCTTTGTTACCTTTGTCCTGAGGTCTTTCTCGCTTCTTGTCCCATTTTCCTTTATTATTTGCATTACCTCTCCAATCTTGCTTAGTCATAGATCTGCACTTTGATTGATCATAACAGTGCTTTAGCTTCCTGATGGATTCCTCCAATGATATTGACTCATCAAACTCAATCATGTATTTGAATGCTATCGACAACCCTCTAATGAATATTTGAATCTTCTCTTTCTCCTCCTTCAAATAATTCACATACTCAATAACTCCAAGAATCTTCCAGCGTACTCCTCATTGGTCATAGATCACATCTTCAGCTCATAGAATTCCTTTGCCCGGTCATCAGAATATCTCTCTGATAGATATTTCTTCGTGAAAAGTCTCTTGAACTCACTCCAAGTCAACTCCTCTTCATGAATACCTCTGACATTCTTTACATCTTCCCACCAAATGTATGTTTTACCTTTAAGACTGAACGTAGTTATTCTAGCTTTCATGTTCGCTGAGTAATCATGCAATTTAAAGAAAATGTTCATCCCAATAAACTATTCTTCTGCATCCCGTGGCTTATTCATTAATCCATAAAATATAGGTGGCTTTGTTATTTTTAAATCATTCAGAAAATATCCCCCATCATTCCTCTGGAAGGGTAATAGTGATGATGACCATGATATTTGTCTAAACTAGAACAAGAGTAAAGCCCATGTCCACTGCCTCATCTATGAGGTGTATCTAAGAGTCTTCCATCCTTGACCATATCATCTCTATCCAACATGTTCCCACCATGTGACCTGCTACCATATTCTCCATTAGTCCTATCCTCCTGTCCATGACTTATTCTAAGTGGTCCCTATCTCTAACAGTCTGAAAAAATATGAAGGGTAATTGCATTGGCCTCTACTTGTTTCCTATGTGACCTAGCTAGTCTCTCTTGTGATTGAATGATTTGATCATTATCTTCTTTTCAACTCCTTATTTTTTCCTTCAAACTCATCACCATGCTAGTCATCATTATATCTATAGGGAGAATATTGTGAACTGTAGTCTACCATTCTACTCTAGGTCATATTTGTTCTTCTATTCTTGCAAGTATATCATGTCAACTAAACTAGAACATAAACATAACCAACATACCTCTATATGGTTCAGGGGAGGATATTTCATCTGCAATATCAACCAAATTAGCACAATACATGTATAATCATAATCATAACAATAAATAGACAACATCATCTTAATCATCATCGAGTTCCCATGCATGATGCTACATATACAACATCAACTAAGCAAAATGAATGTATAAAAACATATGTATGACACACATACATACATAATACATAAAAACACTGACATGCATTCATGATGAACACATTCAGACAACAAAACCATCACCTTTTGCATGACATCACAACAATAATGATGACCACCACCATGCATACACAACAAGCACATAAACCACAAGCATAAGTGTACATATGCAACTGGCATGCACATATGACAACACATTTATCCAAAGAGGATGGAAACCATATTTAACCCAAGGAGAACGAAACCATGCTCTAATACATCTCTGTAACACCCTCTTCCCACATTTACCAAACCTAACCGGTCCACTAGGGTAAACATGTGATGAAGAGTTACTATGATATGATTCAACTCCCCAAGTACAGTTAAGGAAGTGGAACCGACATGATAAGACTAATTTCACCTACCATAGATGCTATAGAATTACCTTCAGGAGCTAAACAACCCTTCCAGGTGACCAACCCCTGAGAAAACTTATTGTTTTGTTGAACTAGAACCCTAGTTGGATTGATGACAAGGAATTCATGTGACTTAGACCCTCCAGTCACTCCCTGATCAGAAGCTCAAATTTTAGCTCAGAAATACAAGTTCTCAGAATGACGTGAAACCTGAACTACCATGTAGTGCTCTTCATCTTGATTCAGGTGCACTTCATTTTGTGAAAAATGGATTTTGTATGCTCCTAGAAAAGCAATCTGTTCTCTTTGCTAAACAGACAAATTTTGTGTAGGGATGACATGGATGCTGACTAGGAATCCATAGAGTCCAGTAAGGAAAAAGGCATATTCCAAGGAATATTCTCATAATATTCCCACAGGTGGACCATTCAATGGATGACAAGTGATGGCATCTTATTCATTTTTTGTGTTGAGATGAACCAATGATGTCGTGACATGTGGCAAGCCTGGAGGCCACCACGTTCCCTCATAACCGTTAGTCAAAATTTTAGGGTGAAGGTACTGGGGATTGACCCCGCGACCTCCCACTAGTCAGCGGCACGCCTTACCGTTCCGCCCACACGTTGGTAGGCTTAACATTCAATGGTGGCCCCAGTGCATAGGACCTCAGCACATGACCAATGGGTAGAGCTTAAACCATAGGTGCGGAGTTTATGTATTAATATGTGTTTAATTAAACACTAATACGCAGTTAATACCACTAAACCGGATTTGCACACTAAGCACTATATTAAGGGCTTAAGTGTGGGATTAGTGCTAAACAAAACTTAATTAGTGCTAACCATAGTTTATTAACTTAATTACAATTAAGTTAACGGACCGCCAATTTCGGCGGAACTGCCAAATTTAACTCCAGCTAAGTTCAATTTGCCATATTTGTTGGATTTTTCTAGGTGAAACTGGCAGAAGTCATAACTAAGGCATTTTTCAACCAAATCAAGTGCATAATGAGGCTAGATGACCATTTTTGGGTCTTATAAACTCAATGGTGCAGGTTTCAGAAGCAATGGAGCACTTATATATGGGAATTTTTCAGCTTGAAGTTTAAGGATATCGAGGACCACCAAAGGGTTAGGCCATATCTACTTCACCCAGAGACCAATTGAAGAACAAGAATAGGCTAGATAACAATTCTTGGCCATTATGGAATCAAGTGTGCAGGTTTCAGAAGCAATGGAGCACTTATAGATGGTGATTTTCGAGCTTGAGTTTAAGGATGCCTAGGGCCACTAAAGGGTTAGGTCATAATTGCTTCACATGGAGACCAGTTGAAGAGAAAGAAGAGGATAGATAACCATCGTTGGCCATTATGAGTTCATTTGAACAGGTTTTAGAACCATTTGATCACTTCTAGATGGGTTTCTAGCAAACTGAAGCTTATGGGTGCTATGGACAACCATCCTGTTGAACTATTTCTTGGAGGATTTTGAGATGGAGATTATCTTGCAGGGGTCTTCTAGCCTCCATATGTTTGCATCCACAACCTTTGTAGCAGTGATGTAGCTATTTCTCATATTTTCTCTTTATGTATTTTAGAGAAAAAGAATGTTTATGTACTTGCATTGCTTTAGTACATGTTGATGCTCTTTCAAATTGGAGTAAGGGATCTTGATGCAACATGCCCATGTTGCTGATAGTCGCATGCTTGACTATAGGTCAAAAAGTGAAAGGTCAGTTAAAATTTGTAGGAGTTGTTTATTTGTACAAGAAATTTACCATTTCAGTTCAACACTTTGATGTACTCTTCATGTTGAAACCTTGAGAATAATGAGAATGAATCATGCCTTTAGAGCTGATTCAAGGGGATGTAGCACAGGAGGGGTGAACTCCTTCCACAGTGGATTGTGTAATATTGTTTGATGCATCTTTCCATTCAGTTTTAATTATTTCATGTTTTAAAAAAATTTCATGGAATTATCGTAAGAAAGACACTTAAAATAAAATCTTGAAATAACCTATTGTTCAGTACAAATATTATGCACATAAGAAGAAAGCATGTTTATATTTTGAAGGGAAAGTTAGCAGATAATTTTCTAATACACCTCCATTCGTATCAGTTGGTATCAGAGCTACAAGTTTATTGTTAGCTTGTGTTGCATTCTGCAAAGAGGGTTTGACTATTTGCAAAGTGAAAATTATTACAAGGTTGAAACTCCAGAGAGGAGAAGGAAAAATTACTGGTGCAGATTCCCAAGTTGGAACAAGGAGGAGTCTAGAGTGGCCATAATATTCACCTCAAGTTTAAGCTCCAGAGAATCCTGAGGCTTCAGTAAGCATGTCTCTAGGAGAAGATTCTACAAGACTGACCAAAGATGAAAGCTTCAAAAAAACGTTTCTGGGACATGTCAGGGATGGTGAATGTCCTTTATGAGGAGAGGAACTCACAACTGCAAGGTGAAGGCTCTAGACCTCTAAGAAGGAGATTTCATCACCAAGAGAAGAATTTTGGAGCAGTAGCGCTAAAGATAGGTATAACTCTCAAGAGGCTTATGCAAAGCATCGTGATTTTGTTTATTTGTTGGAGAAAATTTTGTGTACTTTTTGTGAATATTTTTACCATTGTGTGGCTATGAGTGAGCAACGCATGGTAATGACGTTAAGAGGATGGATCAAATTTTGGGCATCAATAATATTGAATTCCTTTCACAAGATAGAAATTCTATGTCTGTGAACAAGAATAAGTTTTCATGTGTTCATTTCCAAGTGCATGGACATGATATTGAATGTTGTTGGAAGCTGCATCTAGAAATTCATTTGAGGAGAGGTAAAAGGGTCATGTCACATGATTCAAGGGAGTCAAAAGGTAGAAAAAATGGTTCTTCACAATCCTAAGCAACCTCCTCAAGACAATATGGTGCAAAAAGAGAACCCAAAAGCCTAGGAGAAGCAAGATTGGGTAGACTTCCTATAGAGTTGTTTTGAAATTTTTGTAATTACTTGTTGTCATTACCTTTCAAAGGTACTTTTGTAAAGTGAACATTATTGTCACTATGTTTAGCAAGTAGATGTTGTTTTCTTTGATGTAATTTTTTGGCTTGATAGTCTACATGTTTATGGACTTTGTGAATGTACAAATTGTTGTTCAGAAGTTGTCTACTAGTTGTCTCATATTCACCGATACAAGTATTCATGTTGAAACTTACGTGAATGAATCTTGTTGTTAAGATTATTTAAAGATAAATATATTTTGTAGGCAAATCCAAACATCATGAAAAATTTTGCAGCAAAGTACTTATATGTACAAGCTCAGTATGAAGACGCCAAAGCAAGTAGATTTGTTTATGATCTCCAAGATGGGGTCAAGTTTGTCTTTAAGAGAGAAGCTTCAAGATGAAGTTTGTTTTTTAGCTGTGTAAATATGAGTATTAAAAGAATATTCATATTCCACTCATCAGTGTTTGTTCTGCAATACCAAGAATAATTATGGCTCAATTCTCAACAGGACAATAGGCGTTTTTGAGGAAGATAATTGAAGTGCCTTGATTGGGGCTTGAAGGGCACCAATTGAAATTTTTACATTGCAATTGAGTTTTTGGATATTTCTGAGTTCTGAATTCTTAAATTTGATAACTGAAAGTGTTCTTTTGGAGACCAAAATATTTTAGTGGGGAGGTATGATCAAGAGCTCAAATTTTAGCTCAAAAATAAAAGTTCTCGGAATGATGCGAAACCTGAACGGTCGTGCGGTGCTCGTTGTCCTAATTCTGGTGCACTTAGTTTCACTAAAAATGGACTCTGTATGCTCCTAGAAACATGATCTGTTCACTTTGCTAAATAGACAAATTTTGTGCACGGATGACAGGGATGCTGACTAGGCATCCATACAGTCTCTTAAAAAAAAGGAATAATCCAAGGAATATCTTGAAATATTCTCATAAGTGGACCATTCAGCGGATGACAAGAGGTGGCATCTTATTCATTGTTGGCATTGAGATGAACCAATAAGGTTGCGACACGTGGCAAACTCGGAGGCCGCCACATTCCCTCATAGCCATTGGTGAATATTTTAGGATGGAGGCATCGGGGTATGACCCCATAACCTCCCACTAGCTAGAGCTACGCCTTATCGTTTCACCTACACATTGGTTCTTAACATTGAATGGTGGCCATTGCTATTTATGATTTCAAATGTTTAATAGCAGGGGGAGTGGGGGCCAACCCCCAGCGCATAGGACCTCGTCATGTGACCAATGGGTGGAGCTTAAACCATAAGTGCGGAGCTTATGTATTAAAACTTATTTAATTAAACACAAATCCGTAGTTAATACCACTAAACTGGATTAGTGCACTAAGCATCGAATTAAGGACTTAAGTGAAGGATTAGCGCTAAAAAATGCTTCATTAGCACTAACCACAGTTTATTACCTTAATGACGAATAAGTTGGTGGACAACCAATTTTGGTGGAACTACAAGATTTAACTCTAGCTAAGTGCAGTTTGCGAGATTTGACGGAGTTTTTCTAGGTGAAATTGACAGAAGTCATAACTAAGGCATTTTTCGACCAAATCAGGTGCAGAAGAGGCTAGATGACCATTTTTGGGTCTTCTAAAATCAATGGTGTAGGTTTCAGAAACAATGGAGCACTTCTAGATGGGGATTTTATAGCTTGAAGTTTAAGTATGCACATGGCCACCAGAGGGTTAGGCCATATCTGCTTCACCTGGAAACCAACTGAAGAACAAGAAGAGGCTAGATAGCCATTATTGGCCATTCTAGACTCAAGTCTGCAGGTTTCAGCAGCAATGGATCACTTATAGATGGGATTTTTCCAGCTTGAAGTTTATGAATGCCTAGGGCCACCAGAGGTTTAGGCCATATCTGCTCCACCTGCAGATCAATTGAAGAGTAAGAAGAGGATAGATGGCTATTCTTGACCATTAAGAGTTCATTAGAACAATTTTCAAAACCATTTGAGCACTTCTGTATTGGTTTCTAGCAAAGTGAAGCCTATGGGTGTTATGGACAACTGGCGTGTTGAACCAGTTCTTGGAGGATTTTGAGATGGATATGATCTTGAAGAGGTCTTCTAGCCTGCATATGTTTGCAACATCATCCTTTGAAGCAGTGTTGTAGCTATTTCTCATCTTTTCTCCTTATGTGTTTTAGAGAAAAAACATTGTTTATGTACTTGCAGTGTTTTAGTACATGTTGATTCTCTTTCAAATTGGAGTAAGGGATCTTGATGCAAGATTCCGATGTCTTGTTGATAGTTTCATGCTTGACTGTAGGTCAGCAAGTGCAATGTAAAAGAAACTTTTTAAGAGTTGTTTCTTTGTAGGAGAAACTTACCATTTCAGTTCAGAACTTTGATGTACTCTTCATGTTGACACCTTGAGAATAATGAGAAAGAATCATGCCTTCATAGTTGATTCAAGGAGATGTAGCCCAGGAGGGGTGAAATCCTTCAACAATGGATTTTGAAATTTTGTTTGAGGCATATTTCCATTTAGTGTTTGATTCTTTCATGCTTTAAATTTTTTTCGTGGAATTACCATAAGAGACTTAAAAGAAACTCTTGGAATAACCGGTTGTTCAGTACAAATATTATGCACATAAGAAGCAAGAATTTTTATATTTTGAAGGGGAAATTATTAGAGCATTTACTGATACACCTCCATTCATATCACTCCCACAAAAAGGAATCCATGCGACTGCGGCATTTTTCTGGAGGTTCTATGCCACCGACCCATATTCTGAGCCACTTTTTTAGGGCTAGGAGTTAGGCTACTACCCAGAAATTCATGAAACCTCCAGAAATGATAAATAACATTGAAACAAGGTTACTAATACAAACACCTAAATAAGGACTTGACCCGACCCCCACTATCCATGACAAGAATTTCGTCAAACATACTATAAACAAGTAATCTATTGGTCATAACAACAAATCTAAGCATAGGGATCCCATACTTATCTGAGAATTGTCAAGGAGGACCAATATCTCCTCCTAATAGCTACAATGCTATCTATTAGTTCATTCATTCATTAACATTTCATATACTAACTAAAATAGGAGGAGATCCATAACTCATTTTTTTCATAAACCATGTTCATAACTAGCATATAACCAAAAAAATAACAGTGATAAAACAACATCAAGATTACATAATAAAAAATACATTTCCCCATGAAATACAAGAGGAAAGGAACTCTTATTGACATTTGCAAAATGAAACCACGTCACAGACTTCCACTTACCACCCAACCATAGATTGGGCTAAACCAAATATTTCTTTCAACCAATCACCCTTGCACCATATTCCAAGAGTGAATGTGCGATCTCATGGAATAAACCAAACAAAACAAAACCAGGGCTTCTAGAGGCCAAACTGCCTCAACCCTAAACCAATGATTCCACCTCACGACCAGACATCACTAACCATCACCAAATTTCTTTACCCAAATTTTCCAGGGCTCCAAAGCATTTCTTCTAACTAAGGATTCTAGGTCTAATAACTTAACCCACAGTTTCCACTGGGCTTCTAGTGCATTTGTCCAACCAGAGCTTCCAAGAATAGTAGCTCAACCTACCAAGGCTTCCAGAGCATTTTTCCAACCAAGCCTGCCAGGACTAGTAACTCAACCGAAGTTGTTACTGGGATTTTAGAGCATTTTTCCAACCAAGGCTTCCAGGAACTAGTAACTCAACCCACAACGATAAGGAACATGAGCACCAATAAAAAAAACAAAGGTAAACCCACAACACCATGTCTATCTAGGAAATCTAAAGGTTCATCAAGGAAATCCTCCATGCCAATGACATATCACAACTAAGAAACCACATGCATGTGCCATGCATGCCAAAACTAGCAAGGAAATCATACATCCAACTTGGTACTTGCACTAAAAACTCATTGTAGTTGTTGATCACATTATCCTCTTACACTTTCCTTCTTTTCCTTTGCCTTCTTTCTCCAATACCATGTTTTTCACACTCCTCCAAGAGTGCTCAAAGAAAACTCTAAGAGTCCAAGAGTGTGAGAGAGAGAAGAGAGAGCTCCAAAATTGAACTGTCACAAGCTAACATTGACCAAAATTTGTGATCCTCAAAAGAATTTTTATCAATGAGGCATATATTTTCTTAATTTTCCATTATTTTCCTTCATTTTTCTCCTCACATGCAACCTGTGACCTTTCCCCTTCCTTTTCTCCTAATTTTCATTATTTTAATAAATAAATTCCACATTTTATTTCCAAATCCTTTACCATTTACTTTACCAATTTCCATAGAATTAATTAATCATACCTGGTCCCTTCGCTATGTTTTTTCCCAACATTCAGATTGGAATACATGTCCCATGAACATAGTCTTATTTTTCCTTTATTAACTTTAGTACATGAAGTTTTAACCCAAGGTTGTTACAAAGAGTAATTTTATACTGCAAAAATAACGAGAACAATATGAAATATTAAATTCAATAAATGGAAATTATATTTTATATCGGCTATGAAGTGATTGTGAAACATTGTAAGTTAGCTTTGAATTTTTCTACACTTAGTCTCCACACTCACGTACATGTTTCGAGAAAAAAATATACAAAATTCTTTACTGTGGAGTGCACATATCCACACAATGAAAGCTTGAAAGCTTCCTTGGCACAATACACTTCCTCTGCACTTTCACACATGTGCCTAATTTCAACAAGACTGGTTGTGCTCAATGATCCAAACATTGATGCAATTACAAGTTATTTTCATTCCAAAAAAATTCAACCTTTACTCAATGGACTAGTGATATTCATGAATACAAATATTTACATTATTTATAACTAAAATATTGTGAACAAAAAATATGGATTATTTAATACTAAAATATTAGTAATAAAATCATTATTTATAATTAAAACATTACCAATAATATCGTATGGGTGGACGAGAAATTTGATGAGACTCGAGATTAGCTACTAAACTTCTTCCTGGAACACGATGGCTTATGGCGACTCTAGAGTATTATTTTTTGTGCTTCTCGTCTGCACCACGATGGCCTCGAGCGGGGTCTATTGCTATGTTCCTCCTGTTTGCACCACGGTGGCCTCTGGCCTCAAGTGCGGGTGGTCGGGCAACAACCTCCCTCTGCAACAAGGAAGACTGCGGTGACAAGAGACCTCCTCGACTCTAGGGTTTTGGCTACTCACATTGCAATCTGAACCCAGTCACGATGGAAAAGAGACCACGAAGGTTGGAGAGGGGACTTTATAGGGCGAAGCCCCACACTCATGGCTGCTTCAGATTACCATCATGCTGCTGACAAAATACAACAACGAGAGGTATTATGGCATAGTCCTTAGCCTGGATTCATAGGGAATGGGTGTGACTCACTTGAGGAGGCGGGCAGTGGTTGGGGCGCAAAGCCCTTTGTCCCATACAATGCATGCGAGATTTCATTGCCAGAATCTTGTGTAGGGGCGCATATGGCCGCTAGCCATGACTTGATATTGACTAGACCCTTCTGCTCCAATCGACTGCTCTTACCCCAGGGACCCCGAGGCACCCACAACTCATATGGAGCCTCCCATTACATAAGGACCCAAAATCAACCATGGCTAGAGAATGCACAACGAAAAAAGCAACCACAGACCAGGTAAATACAAACAAATTTCAAATATTCATTAAAAATCCTATTAGGGAAAATATAGTATTATGGACAGATGAAACAGAACAAGTGATTGATCTCAAAATGAAAATCACTAGAGCTCATGGATACCCAGTATCAATACAATCTATGATATATGAAGGCAGAGCACTTCAACATCACAGAACCATTAAGGAGTATACCATTACCTCTAGCTCCAACCTTATTCTCAACCTACAGTTGCGAGGAGGAGGAATAGGGGATCGGGGAAAAACTGAAAACTTTGGTGGAGAAGGGGGAGGCAGTACCTCAAAACAGAATCACAATAATACAAGGCCCTGCTTCAAAAACATACTACAGGGGAACAATAAACCAGATGCCCCTAAAGAAATAGTGGGCAATACCCCCAAGACTTACATTGTAGAATAGCTGAATCATACTCCTAAACTGGCTATCGATATACCTGAGATTGATGATCATCGAAACACATATCAATCACAGGCACTTATATGTCGATTCAATAGCTTCTGGCCCAAAACTATGGAGCTTTTTCAATGGATATTCAAAAACAGGACCATGGAGTGTGAGATACACCTATGCTCAAAAGGCTTCTTTATAGTTAAATTCCAACATTCAGAAATCAGAGACCTCATTCTCCAAGAGGGTCCGTAGTTTTGGGGTTCTACAGGATTTTACATCACCCCATGGTTCCCGAACTTTGATGTCAACACTATGGTTGTCTCCAGAATGCCGGTTTGGGTCAGACTATATAATCTTCCCTTACATTTTTGGAGTGACAGCGTCCTTCAAAGTATTTGGAACGTCATTGGGCGATACATCAAAACAGACACACAACGACTAGAGGAGAGAATATTCACCTATGCACGTATTTGTGTCAAGGTAGATCTCATCAAAGGACTGCCAAAAAGCATAGATATGGTACACAAACAACAAAAATGGATGCAACACATAGACTTGAAAACATAGCCTTCAGACACAGAATCTGCAGGCAGACAGGTCATCTACAAAACACCTGTCCTGAAACAAAGAAAGATAACTGAAGAAAGAAGAGGGTCGGAAAAGCACCCAAAGGATGACAATATCCCCCATGTGATTCAGAGGCAGAGATGGAAGAAAAAGAGGATGTCCTCATTACAGATGGGAACAATCAGTCAACAATTATCCCGGATGCACAAGAAAATGAAAATCAGGATCCATTTGAGATACAAACACAACAGGCTCCACCCACAAAGGAACCAGTTGTAACAGATAGTGGTGGGAACAAAAGGCATCATACATCAGACAACTCTGACTCAGACAAGGACGTTGGAGCAGCTATAGTTGAAATTCAGCTTGCCCTTGTCTCCCGCACGTCATCTCAAGAAGCATGGCGGAAGGTGGAAAAAAATAAAGGGAGGAAAACTTAGTTTTCTTCCCCATTGTATATTAATGTTATTTGCTTGAATTTTTTATACACCAGTCTTTGCTGGTTACTGACCTTTCATATGCTGATGCAACATGTAATTTTGTTTACTATAATAAAATTATGATTTTTCCTGTGGAAAAAATAATATCGTATGGGTGCATCGTTTGTCTTTGTCTTATTGAAAAAACATGGGTCCTTTACATAGACGAGGGTGCTTTGACACTAAGACTAAGTGTTCACGGTGGAGTGCAGAGATTCACACCATGAAAACTTGAAATCTTCCTTTGTACCATGGACTTTCCCCGCACTTCCATACTTATGCCTAATTTCAGAAAAAATGCTATAAACAAAGCTTCTGCTCTAAGATAGAAAAATTTATGCGCTTGATAAACAAGAAGTACCTCTATATTATGACATAATAATATGGAATGTTCTTCCAACAAAAGTGAATACAAATATACACATTATTTATGACTAAAATATTAGCAATAATATCATATAATTCTAACACTTTCTTCGGTGTTATTGTGAACAACATGTATGCATTATTTAATACCAAAATATTAACAATAAAATCCTTTAGTGTGAAGTGTGGAGATTCGTACAATGAAATTTTCCTCCTCACAATGGACTTCCTCCGCACTTCTGCACATATGCCTAATCTGAACATATTAAAAAAATGAAGATATCCATTATTTACAATTCAAATATTACAAATAATATAAGCATAAAGTATGAATTATTTAATACATCAATATTAGCAATAAGATCCTTTAATACGAAGTACAGAAATCTGCACAATGAAAGCTTCCTCCACACAATGGACTTCCTCCACACTTCTGCACATGTGCCTAATTTGAAACATATTCAGAAATACAAAGATATGCATGATTTACAATTAAAATATTATCAATAATATAAGCATAAGCAATCTTATTGCGAACAACAAATATGGATTTTGCTTTAATATTAAAATATTAACAAATATATGCATAATGAATCTTCTATGCACTGCCACACATTTGCCCAATTTCAGGAACATAAGTATTAAAAAAGCTTTTGATCAATGAAATGTGGTTTTGTACAGAATTTTGTCTTCACTTTTCACAAAATTTATCCATTTGAATATTGATATCTATAAAAGATCAAGATCTTCAAAGGTATCTTCGAGCAAAATCCTTTAGTTCCAAGTGTGGAGATCCGCACAAAGAAATCTTTCTATGGGGATGCAGAGGGAACTTTAATTAATTTAACTATGGAAAAATTTAGATTTAATATTAGTATGTTTAATCGTGCAAATATGTTACTATGCTCAGGATGATGTAATTAATATTATTATGTTTCATTGTGTAGAGATTGGCGAGGGGCAATGGTAAATAAGTGTTATTCACAATTAAAATATTACTAATAATATTGTATACATCAACCGCTTACTAAAATATTAGCAATATTTTATGTCAATCTTCATTCCGCACAATGTCAGAAGCATTTGTAAATGAAACAAGATAACACTATATGCCACAAAAAAAAAATAGTACCGATAGTGCATTATGCCAAAAAAAAATTGCAAAGTTTAATAAAATAATAAATATACAAATCTCTTTTTTTATTCTTAATTATGAACATGTTGGGTGACAGTGGTTGTGTGTGTCCAAAGGTTATGCAAAGAATGAATGCATGTGCAAAATTTGTGTGGAATGAGGGAAGTGCAGAGGGGTCTTTTAATTGTAATGTGTACTGAAAAACTGATTGAAAGACGTTATTGAGTACGGAAGTAGCTATCTACAGAAGTGCCCAAATTTTTCATAGTGCATGCAAAGAGAATTAAATAAATAGCGACAATGTTCATTATTTACAATTAAAATATTATCAATAATATAAGCATAAACAGTGTTATTGTGAAAAAAAATTATGGATTATGTTTTAATACTAAAATATTAACATTGAAAGCCTTCAAAGTGTGGAGATCCACACAATGAAGGCTTGAATGATTCTTCTACATAATGAAGTTTCTTTGCACTCCCACACATCTGCCCAATTTCAAAAACATAACCATAAACAAAGCTTTTTCTCAATGAAATGTAGAAGTGTAGAGATTCGCACAAAGAAATCTTTCTCTGCATAATGAACTTCCTATAAACTTCCACACAATAGCCTAAACAAAGAGATATTCAGAAATATGAACATAAACATTATTTACAATTAAAACATCACCAATAATATCATATGTGTCAACTGCTTACTAAAATACTAGGAATAGAATCCTTTAATGCAAATGTATTTATCAATTAATAAAAACTTTGAATGTAAATGGTTGATCGAAAAGAGTTACTGAGTACGGAAGTGCGGAAATCTTCATGCAAAAAGAATCAATTAAATAATAGTAGTATGCATTATTTACAATTAAAATATTATCAATAATATAAGCATAAGCAATGTTATTGTGAACAAAAAATATGGATTATGATTTAAGACCAAAATATTAGCAATGAAAGTTTTCAGTGCAGAGTGCGCAAATCCACACAATGAAATATGGAAAGCTTTCTCCATCGCACAATGAATTTTATTCTCATTTCCACACATCATATAAACCAAGTTTCTTCTCAATGAAATGTGGTTTTGTACAGACTCAATTAGATAGTAGTAATATGCATTATTTACATTAAAAATATTATCAATAATATAACCATAAACAATGTTATTACGAGCAAAAAATATGGATTATGCTTTAATACTAAAATATTAGCAATGAAAACCTTTAGTGTGGAGTGCGGAGATATGCACAATGAAAGCTTGAAAGCTTCTTTCATACAATGAACTTTCTACGAACTTCCACACATCCCATAAATAAAGCTTCTACTCAATGAAATGTGGTTTTGTACAGAATCAATTAAATAGTAGTAGTATGTATTATTTACAGTTAAAATATTATCAATAATATAAGCATAAACAATGTTATTGTGAACAAAAAATACAAATTATTATGTTTTACTACTAAAATATTAGCAATGAAATCCTTAAGTGCGGAGTGAGGAGATTCGCACAATGAAAACTTGAAAGCTTCCTCTACACAATGAACTTTCTTCGCACTTCCGCACATCACATAAACAAAGATTCTACTCAATAAAATGGGATTTTCTACAGAATTATTTGTGCACTAAGCACAACCTTTACTCAATTGACTACTTATATCTATAAAATATTGTGATCTCCAAAGGGCTCTTCGAGCAAAAAGGAATACCAAAATATGCATTATTTATAACTAAAATATTGCCAATATAATTCTTTAGTGTAAAATGCAGAGATCCGCACAAATAAATCTTTGTCCGCACAATTTACCATGGCACACACTTCTGCATATGTGCATATACAAAGAGGTATTTGGAAATACAAAGATAAGCATTATTTACAATTAAAATATTACCAATAATATCATATACCGAAAACTACAAAGGGCTCCTCGAGTAAAATGGAATACAAATATATGCATTATTTGTAACTAAAATATTGCTAATAATATTAGCAAGATCCGCATGAAGAAAGTTTTCTCCAAACAATGGACTTCCTGTGCACTTCTACACAAGAGGCTTAACAAAGAGATATTCATAAATACGGAGATAAGAATTATTTACAATTTTCTGTGCACTTCTACACAAGAGGCTTAACAAAGAGATATTTAGAAATACGAAGATAAGAATTATTTACAATTAAATGATTACCAATAAGATTGTATACGCTTACTAAAATATTTACAATAAAAACATTTAATGCAAATGTATTTATCAATTAATAATAGCTTTGAATGTCAATGGCTCAAAAGTGTTATTGAGTACGGAAGTAGCTATCTATGAAGTGACCAAAGCTTTCACTATGAAAAGAGAATCAATTAAATAACATTAAAGGCATGGACTATGCTACATCACAACTATTAGTCTTGTTTCATTTATTCTTAAATCTTTCTTATTTTGAATAAATTAATTTATTTTTGAAATTAAATATTTTATGATATAAATACTTATTTATATTAATAAATAAATATCTATATTGTTTATATGGACTTGTATAGATGGTGATAAGGTGCCTGATTAAGGTACTCTTAGATGTTAAGTCACAGGTTCAATTCCCCGCTCTATGTAAGTGTTATTCCTTGGACATGACCCTCATGTAGCCAATAATAATAAATTAATATTCATTTGTTTATTTTGTTCATTCCCCGCTCTATTTGAGTGTTATTCCTTGGACATGACCCTCATGTAGCCAATAATAATAAATTAATATTCATTTGTTTATTTTGCTATTTTATTTTATTTTTATGTGGTTCACTCTACTAATATGATACTAGCATTGTTTCCATACTTAAAATAATAATAATAAATTAATATTTAATTAATATTAATTTGTTTATTTTGTTTTTGTATTTTGTTTTTATGTAGTTCGCTCTACTAATATGATACTAGCTTTATACATTAATAACATCTACTTGCTATTCTGAGAATTCAAGAGGTAGATAATAACATTCAATAGTAAAAAATGTCACAACATGATACTAGAACCCAAATGAGAAAAAATACATTAAATGAACCCCATCAAACAACCTCTATATATATATATATATATATATATATAATTTTTTCATATATGTTTAATACAAATATATAATTGTTTTATTTTATTTCTCCACATATTTGGCATAATATAGTTTTAAATTATTTTATAATATTCTCAGTATAATATAATGTATCTATTTACCAATTTTCATTATAAATTATTTATTACATTGAAATTTTTTAATATCAATTTAACATATTTTTGATATTTTTTATTTTATTAATGATCTTTAAGCTATTTGTATAATTTTGATAATTTACATGCTATTTAATTTACATGCTATTTAATCATATTTTTTAATTCCACAATTCATAGATATTCCCATTTTATTTTAATAATTTTGTTGGAATATCTTTCTTAAAATTTTCCAAATTTCTAGTTACATTTAATTTAAACTAATACCTTCATTCACATTATTTAAATAAAATAATTTAACAACATATAACTATAAATCTAGTTGAAAAACTCAAACTAAATAAATTTTATAACTATATAAATATTTATTTTCACCAATTAGAAATTATAAACATCTTAATAAAATTAGAAATTACTCTATATATCTTTACAATTTTTTCTATAATATGTTTGAATTGCAATAGGGCTCAACCTCATACTATTAGGCATGGTAATGAGCTCAATTGAGTTGGAACTTAAAAGTGATCCAAACTTAAGGAGCCTCAAACAACGGTTTTAATAGAGAGATTGAGTTGAACACAACCTTGGACATGGAGTAAATTTGTAATTACTTCTAGTTGGCTAACCATAGTTGGGCTTTCTACGGTACAAGAAGGTTTAGAAGGAAGTGGTCTTCTAGTAAGAGAGAAGTATCATATTTAAAGGTATTAAAAATTTGTAATAAACGTTGATTATTTTTTCATTGCCACTCAAATCATTGCTCTAAATGCAACAATTGGGTGAGGTGGGATGTAAAAAGTTTTTTCTTGCACGCACACATGCGCGCACACATACATTTCATTACATGGGGATTCTAAATCTTGATGTTCATTTTCATAGATAATAGTTTTTCTTCTTACCTCACTCCAATGTTATCATTGTTGGGTGTTTCAATATGATGTCTTGTGGGCCCTCTTTGGCTTGTAGATTTTTCTTAGTGCTTACTCATTCACTCTAATGTTATCACAATTAGGGGGTTTGATGTGATTCCTTGTAGGTCTTATTTTTCTTGTTGATGTTATTTGATATAATCTTAAAAGTTGTAAGTTATCCATCCGATACAAAAATACCTAACCTAAAGAAAATTTTTAAATATAGAAATCTATTCTAAAGTGAAAAAACCTTGGAAAATCTTCTTAATCCTTTATATACAGATTATAAAATGTTGGTGAGTTTTTTTGTAAAAGAGTTAAAATTTATTAGTGTTCTATATAGTTGTTATAAAATTTTGGCAATTTTTTAGGTAAAATAATTTGACTTATAGAGTTTGCATGAATAGTTTTTAATGAAACTTGAAATTAGTGAATTTTGTTGGGAAAACATGGGAATTATCCCAGCGATGAAATTTAGCCCCTAAATTTTTCCCTACCCATTTGACACTAATATACCTCCTCTTACATTTTGACAATTTCATGTACTTTAAGGAGGTTTAACATGCAAAATAAGTCAACATAATAATATGAAGGAAACCCTTAAGGTAGGGAAGCACCTAAAAGTACTCCTCAGCGAAGGAACCACTTCACAAGAAATATTTATTACAACATAAATTAAACATGCTTAATATAATGATATGCATGTGTATATATACTTTCTCATGAGTATTTCTAAAGACCCATGCCAAATTCTCTTTATTATTATATTTCATACTTATTGCACACCAACCACCTTGTAGAGCTTGTTGAACGAGTATGGTCACATTACATTAATTAATGAGTTCACACGCCCTGGTTAATGAGACTCAATTCAATAAGTATAACCAAGCTATATTAATTAACATTTCTAACTAATTAACAATTTTCATTTTCCTCTTTAGATGAGGCTAATATTGTTTCTTTTTAAACAATAATGAGACCTTTTGTAGTATATCAAAATCCATGTCTATCTCGTGACAAATGCATCCTCATAAGTTTAAGTCTTTAGACTCATCTTTCCTATCCAAAATAAAAACTTTCCTCTCGAGAGTCACATTATTCACATAGACATAAGGGGGATTTTTGGAGGTGAATACATCCCAATGGAGCCCCAAAACAAAGAAAACTTTATAGTACATACACCCATAGTTTATGGTGCAAATTTATTATGCATGACTTATCATTGGAAATATTACTAAAGAATGAAGGATGACCTTAATTGGCCATTAACCATCAATTCACCAAAGTTCAGGTTGCATCCCATATTGGCACATACAATTGCTTCCTTAGTATTATCTTGTAGTATGTGCTTATAACTCATAATGGGGATATATTTTATTTCCTTCTTGAAACGTTTTAAGAGATCATCCAAAAGCTTCTCTTGGAGACGAATCTTTAACCATGTGCTGAATGATAATAAGAGAGTCTCTTAACACAATGAGAGAGGAAACTTGATTTTCTTTGGAAAGGAGGATGTCTTGTATTAAGCCATAGGATTTTGCCTAATTATTTATCATCTTTCCCAAACTCCATGAGTACTCTAAGTCTTTTTTTTCACTAGGACCATAGATAACCCCTCCCCCTCTCACCACCCCATATTTATTTTTGATACACCATCAAAGCAAAGGATGAAAGCATAAGAAGCTTGTGTCCAAATTTTGAATTCTAATTATGAGAGACAAATTTTCCATGCCTCTCTATTCGTCCTTTTAGTGATCCTTGATATATGAGTGCTAACATAACTAAAAGAAAATTTTGTAAGCGAAGCTATTTCCATAGGATCCAGCCATTATAGAGGAAAATTTTAATGAATTTTTGGGATCAAAACTTATAGCACAAATGAAAATCTTTCATTTCTCTTGATTGAAGATGCACTTGAGAATTATTAAAAATACAATTATTTCTAGCAATCCAAACTTTCCAAGAAATAAGATGAAGCTAATATTGTTAAAACAACATATAAAATAAAAAATAGAATCACATAACAACTAAGTCCGTACCCAATCTATAAACTCGTTAATTTTTGTTACATATTAAAAAAATTACAATGTGAATTAGAGAGTCGCCTTGCAAATATGTTGAAAGTATTAATTTCTTATGATCCACTTTATGATTTAACATTAGTTTTCAATGAATATTGTTCTTTTAGGAGTAAAGTGAACATAGCATAGGGGACAAAAGCAAAGATTACATGACCTTACTCTGCAAACATTTTATTGGATACCAAAGAAGAATTTCCCATTTTGAAAAAAGTTTATTAATGTGTAAATTAATTAGAACTAGTTAAGAATGTTTTTTTTTGAATAAAAATTAAAAATATATAAATTTATTAAATCTGTCATTGTGTAGTTGAAAAAATAATAATGATAACAAAGACAAGTCAACTATCTCCTCTTTTTTTTCAAAGAAATAAGTTGTTTATATTAATGAGAAGAAAATATACATAGTTTGTCTATCAGTTCTATTTTTTAGAACTGTTCATCCACTGTGGTAAAAAAATCCTGACTGTTTCCCAATTGTCCCAAAAACCCAAAATATTTAAGTGAGTAGTCCCTTGTAATCGCAATTTGAACCTAACATACAACAAAAAATATTTGTGATGGAGAAAAACAAAGGAAAGCTAACAAGAGAGATTAGTATCCATCGACTCAATATATTTTCCATCAACAAATTCATAGTATCCAATTGAGCCAAAATGTAATTGGAGCGTTTCCTTGGAGATACCATCAGTTTTGACGTTTAGCTCACGCATGATATGAAAAAAAATTATGTTCTCAAAAGTGCTTTGAACAACCATGATGTCTGAGAGAATTGTGTCAAGGCCTATAATATTGACTCTAGTCCTATGATTTAACCAATTTATGAGAATGTTTGAGTGACCTAACACCTAGAGACTTGAAAATCCTCTTTTTTCAGGCCACTTCCAATTTTCAATAGCACCCATAAGGATGCAAAATCAAATTTATTTATCAAACCTTTTCCAGGAGCATAACAAACATATAAGTAGTTAGTGTGAATGAAATATAAGACAACCTCAACACTACATTGTGGAGGATGGGCCTCACTAGCTCCATTGAAGTACCCCCAGGGGGATATGAAATCAATTTCAGGAAGACATGAGATCCTCAGCTTAAATTGAGGGTGTGACTTGTATTCCTTAGCCAAAGCTACTGGAAAAATACTTGGTTCCAAGAACACCATACATAGGATATCAACAAGCAAGGTGATCCTTTGTATAAGGAAACTACTTTATCAAACCAACACATTCTAAAAGCATTAGAGAGAGTCATTCCTGCCCATTGTGAATTTGGTCTAAAATATCTCTACAGAATCTCATAGACCTGAGAGACAAACTATGTGTTAGCCATCAGTATTTTTTACATGTTAGTGATGACTATATCCATAGCTGAATTTTCTAGAA